>OVBI01000519.1:0-69160 GCA_900406495.1 Sisymbrium altissimum | reverse complement strand
AATAAATTTCTGGAAGATGTAATAAAAATAAATATATATATATATATATATATATATATATATATTTTATAAAGAGATACCATAATTGAAGTATAAATAATAGATTTTAATAATTAGAAAATTAATAATTGACTGACTCTATATATGAAACTAAATAAAAATTTACTGTTTTGTTATTTGTTTCTTTTTGTCGTAAATATTTTTTTTTATAGACTTTTATCCATTTTTATATAATTTGAGATTCTAAATCCAATTAGTGTAGCTGCAATCAAATTTTTTTCTTCTTAGTAGTTACTATTATATCAGGTTTTTAATAAAATAATATGTTTACTCCATTATTTTTCTGTAAAAATAACTAACACAAGATATAGTATGAATATTCTTGTTCGAAATAAAGGGAAAATTTCCCAGTTACGATAAAAGCGAAATAAAGAATGTCACCAGCTTTTATTAAAGAAGTGATGATGTGTCAAGCCCACAAAAAAGGAAAGTATTGTTTTCCAGAGTGGGCTCGCAAGTATGTAGTATGAAGTTATCAGAGGTTACATTGATTGGACTGTTGTGTGGTAGAACCGTAGAAGCATACTACAAAACATTATCGAAGGGATTAATAAGTTTTGGCTAATGGGCCTATGGGCCATACGACTAATAAGGGAAGTTTTTTTTTTTAAACCAAACTATTATATTGATCAATCACATTGGTCAGAAATGAGTCAGAAAAAAAACTTCGATTAACTGTAAACATTTATTAATATTTTTCTTGTATTGATGATAAATGATCAGATTTTGTAATAATTCTCTGGCAAATTGTCTATAAAGAAATATTTTTAAAAATATATATATCACCATGAGCGATTTTTAATTATGGCATCTCTTTATAGAAAAAATGTATATATATATATATATATATATACTTTTTTTCTATTACATCTTCCAGAATATTTTTTTGAGTACATCCACACTATACATAAAACTATTTATCCAGCATATAAATATTGTATAGGTAAATTTACTCTAAAGGACATCCAGATCGATCAATTTTTAAAGTTTTTGCATTAATTTCTATTTAAGGAGCATCAGTTGTAAGTTGTAACAAAGTATGAATCTTATGATGACTGAATTAATTAATTCGTAAATGACAAAATGCACTCTGAGTAAAAGTAATTGTCGATTCCTTGTTGAGCTATACTCAATTATGGAACACACTATCGCTTTAAATCATGCTGTCACACTTCGTGGATTACTTTAAGAACTATGTAAGGAATCATTATTTAAAATATGAAATTTTTAATATGCTAGTGAGTTATGATGACATTTCCAACTAGTGTTACCGTTAATCTCGACTCCTTTGTTTATTCATATGCAGAATATTTATTTATGGAATATTCTTAATTTTCAACTTTCGCCGAAAAACAAAAATTTCTTATTTTCAACTTTATATATAAATTGATTTGGCTGTACAAAAATAAAATTAAAACAATACTAATTGATTTAAAATTGCGGATTTTTTATAGAGATATATTGTAACTAGTAGTAATGGGAATAGTTGATGAGTAAATAAGTTTTCAATCCAATTTCACTGTTTTCTCTGTCTTTCTTTATATAATTAAGTTTTTTTTAATCAACTTTTATGTATATTAGAATCGCCTTTTTTTTTCATTTCAAACACAAAGACGAGAAAGATTTTATGTTGTTCATTCCAATTACATATATAGGAAATTAACTAATTGGTGAGATATCTCATAAATTTTAAATTTGTAATTGGCAATAAACATAGAAACCTACATATTTTATATACTAGCTAATGTAGTTGAATTATTTTTACTGACAATCTTAACATATGCTCTTTCAAGATTTTAACTCTTTTCGTTCATTTATTTTGAACCTCAAATCACTTTTCTTTTATTAGTTATATCCGTTTGATTTGTAAGATTCTGATCGTATATAAAATTATAGACTTCTAATTCAAAGGGACCATTATTAATAATGAGCGGAGAGTTTGGTATCTCTTCTATACTAATGTTTAAAACCAATTCAATTGTTAAATGTGAGAGATATTATAACGTTCACGTCCTTGTCTTGTCAGAAACATTTTTGTGCAATAAAGCTAGTTTCTTTAGCAAGTTAGCAACTTACAAAACGATTACACCAAAATTTCTCCTTATTTACTTGTTTCAAATATTGTCTCTCCTACTTTCACTTACTTACAAGTTACAGTCAGAGAAGAAAAGGCAAAAATGGAATTAATGGCCAACAACTTTGGAACATTTTGGTACAATTTCCACCAGTCTTCAAGTTCCAATGCCATTTTTTTGTCAGCTCGACCTTTGCAGTTGCTAACTATAATAATTATCTTCGAAAACCTGAAAAAAGGAGAGGATAAAATTAAAAACTTTATAGACCGAAAGATCATGTGGGATTTAATTTTTATATCATCAAAAGGGACAACACCTTATCTCCTTTTCTTGGTCTGGTCAATAATCTAAATAAGGTTTATTATCATTCACTCTATCACTCTGAGCTAGTATTATCTCACGTGAATTCGATATATTGCATTAACCAGAAAAACTATATTCTGTATAACCAATAGGTCTGGGATCTTCTCTGATTAAACATGCATTTTTATTATCACAAGGTAGACTGATAATGGAAATTTACGGTAATCAATTCAAATGTATACAATGGATAACAAATCTCCAAGCTTGACTAACACTCCAAAAAAAAATGGAGTATCACTTTTTGATAGATATCTAAGTTATCATGTATAACATAAACGCATGTTCTAAAAGTTCCATCTTACTGAGCATTATTATGCTAAAAACAATAATATTTGATTTGATACATGCTCAAGTGGTGTGCCAAATAGTTAAGTTGGTGTAAACTGTAAAGTTACAAGAATCACCTGAAAAATTATATTATATAAACAAGTAGGTGTTTATAGTATATATATATATATATATATATATATANATATATATATATATATATATATATATATATATATATATATATATTTATGTACATGGTTAATGGACACAGATCTGCTATATGAACAACAGGTAGTCAGTATGGGGGTGTTATTAAACACTAAAAACTTCTGTAAGCAATTTATTTTGGTCAAAATTTTGGTCACCTGTGAAAACCTATTATTTTGTGGTGTTTGGCAATTAGCTTATGGATTGTTGCTTCCATAGATGTGTTACATATTTGGTCTAGTCGTTTTAAAACATTTTATCTTTATTTAAGAATGGTTCTTATACAGTAAAGAAACAAAAGCACACAAATTACAGATATTGGTATAGGGCCAAAATAAACAAAGAATGATAGTTGTAGATAGTTTTATTTTGGACTTGAAGTATGTAGAAAACTGAAGCTTGAAACGTAAAAGAGAGTTAAAACCCGTCGAACTAAAGATAATAATGATTATTATTGGTAAAATCGAAATGATTCGCTGATGATTGACACCTGGCGTGAATTGAAACTAAATCTTTTTATCTTAAGACGACGATAATTGGGGATTTGGTCACTTGGAGGCATTTTAAGATTCGTTGTTAATAGTAAAAGAGCAAAATCTGAAGTTGAGTTTGAGATTCGAGATGTGATTGGTTCGAAGCAGTCGAGCCCACGTGGTCTTATGGATCTTTATTACCATGTTGTCTATTTGGGTCCCACTTAAATCTTCAAAGATTTCATCGGTATAAACTTGAATTTGATTAGGGTTTGGATTTGGTCTACTTCGGTCTATATATAAGAATTTTTCATATATCAAACCAAATTCATTGTGGTTTAGTTTTATTTTAATTCGATACAATCAAAACTTGGTATACNGGGGGGGGGGGGGGAAATTAGGCTTAACCACAAAAAAACCTAGATTAAATAAATAACTAAAATCATCTCCTCTTTCTATATTTCTCTTTTTTATCTATCTCTACCTTCTTTCTATAAAACTATTTTTTTTTTGTTATTGAGCAAAATGACACTTTTTTCACTTTTAAACTTTTACATTGCCCATATTATTTTGAACCTTTTTTTTATCAGCATTAGTTGTGATTTTAAAATATTGGGAGAGTTTTTTCTTCTTTTTTTTTTCTCGGCATCATGGGAGAGTTTTTTTGTTTGCTTTGATATATCATGGGATTTCTCTGAACCGAAAAACTGAAACTGTAACTAAAACACAAAATAGTTTAGTAAGGGTCAGGTGTACGGATTTTGCGGTGGAGCGTGCGAAGGCAACCATCAATTGGTGTTCGCAGGAGCTGTTTTGCGTCTCCCACGTGTGCAGGTGACATAGGCATATTGCATTTTAGATTTATATGCTTTTTCGCATATTGCATTATAACTATATATATAAGTGCACTGCACAGCCATTACTGTTACCATAAATATATGTCGAAATTTGATATATAGCTCATTCGTTGGTATATAAATATTCATAAAATATTCTAGATCGATTCCATATGTATCTCCAAAGGCATGAACTAACATGCAATTGAAAGTTCAAAATTTTATTTTTGAAGTTTTATCCATTTTATAAGTAAATTTAAAATATTGAAATTTAAATTTAACAGTTATAATTTGAAATTTTATTCATTTTAAAAGTAAACTAAAATTTTACTATTAAAAAATCATTCAAAGCTTTCGATAAAAAAATAATCATTCAATTTTTTTAAAAAATTTTAAATATAGTTTATAAATTCTAACCTCAAAATTTAATATCTCATCTATATTTACATATATTTTTATGTGTTTTACTTAAAAATTAAATAAATTTATATATCTCTAAAATCATAAAAATATTATCTATGTTTTAGAATATAATGAATTTATATTTTAATTTATGATATTTGTTTATTGTACCTTTTGTAGTTATTTTTAAAAATATTATGATTTTAATCAAATATGATTATTTAAAAACTGCAAAACATGTAATTTTATAAAATTGTGTTTGAAGTTGTTATTTGAAGACCCTCAAACCTCAAAGGGAAAATCTTAGAAATGATGCCAATATAATTTACCAAGTATGCTGTCGATTCTTAATTGATATTATATATATTAAGTTTTTATTCTCTAATAAACCAACCGAAAATATATATTAGATAAGATACATTCAATCGATTAGTTGGACATGATGTCCAACTTACGAGTAAGGATGATAAATGTATACCTGCATCATATTGAGTAAAATAAAAGTAGTTGAAAACGATCGTCGAAGTTTTTATACAATTCTTATGCTATTTTTTTTATTCAATTAATAGTTGTGTAGAGTGGGAATAATCAAATATCTTCTATATATATTTTTCATTTTGTATGTGGAACTACTTTTTAGTTAGTCAGCGATAAAAATATTGAAAACAATCTGATTTAATGCGAAATAACTTCTAAAGAGTGGATTACTTGGTCTTGGAAACAATTTTTGTAATTTATAAGTCGATCACGTATTCACGTACAATTTATTTCATTATATTTCAGTCTCTGTTGTTCATAGATTTTTTAGTAGACGACGGGTCGGGAATTGCTTTGATTACAAATTAAGCATTAAGGCGTCGAAACTAACAATTGTTAGTTATGTGATATTTATTAAACATCTTGCCATATTTGGAAACTTACGACAGACCAAATAATAAAGCGAATCGCCGCAACTCCAAGTTCCTGTCTGACACGTGTACTTGATAAATTCTTTTGTACTATTTTCTTTTTACACATTTTTAATTTATTCATTTGTATTTTTACAGAAAGTCATATGGACTATTTGTTGTACTATGTATTTTGTTCAATCTATCTTCTTACTTTTTTGGGTAAATATATCTTTTGTACAGATCCATTTAATATATAATTGTTTCCTATGACCATAATAAGGTCGTTAATATTTTAAAGTTTTTTGTATCACCTATAAAAATAATTAAACTAAGAAAAGCAGCATACAAAGCAAGTGTATTTTGTCAGAGCGACACAGTCCTGTGATGCGCCCATTCACTATTTCCACATGACATCTGAAAAAAGACTAAAAATAAATTATAAACATGTACGGACATGTTAAAGAAGGAAATATTATTGTTAATGGAAATTTACCTAAATCACACCATACATTTAATATTATTTCACTCCTTTTTATCCAAACAATTCCATTAAGTTTCCACTATCGATCTCCCCATAATAATCCATAAAAAGAACCCGTGGTTAAAGTTATACACACACATACACACATTTAAGCTATATCTATATATTCTCTTAACCTAGGAACTTTATAAGAAACTTCATTCTATTTCGTTGGTTACTTTTATTTTTTTCTCTCCCTTTATTAAAATTACACACAAATACTATTTTTGGACTACAAACTTGGTACTTACTATATACTAAATCCACCAAAAAAATGTCTCAAATTAAGAGGTGAGTCAGTGTGTATATATGTGTGTGCATATGCATATATTTCCTTAGTTTATTCCTCGAATAGATTGTTGACTCTTGGCTCAACCTTCCTCTCTCTCTTCTCTCTCTATTTCTACCTTTCTTTTTCTCCTTATTCGTTCCTCTTCTTCTTCGTTTCCCTTTTGGTCTTTGTAAGATCTGCAAAAAAACAAAACCCTAGAAAAGAGAGAACCAGAGGAGAATCAACTAGAGAATAAAATTGATGGGAAGAGGGAAGATTGTGATCCAAAGGATCGATGATTCTACGAGTAGACAAGTCACTTTCTCCAAACGAAGAAAGGGTCTTATCAAGAAAGCCAAAGAGCTAGCAATTCTCTGCGACGCGGAGGTCGGGCTTATCATCTTCTCTAGCACCGGAAAGCTCTATGACTTTGCCAGCTCCAGGTTCCTCTTTTACAGTTATTCAATCTGAAATCTGTACATCTTCTTGATTGTGTGGACATATATGGAAGCGTGTACGTGTGCGTATATATACGAACTTATATAATTTCATGCTACGGGTTGGGTAAATTCATTGAGATTTAGCTGTGTGATCTATTCATTTTTGCATCTTGCGGTCGGTAGAACATGTTACATTTTACTATATGTACAATAAGATGTGTATGTATAGCCGACAAACTATTTATTTATTTTTAACAAAGAAAGATTGAAAATGAGGAGACGTTTGAAGAAGAATGATCGTTTCGAAAATGAAAAAGTTTTAATTCGAATTTTTTGCTTGGCTTAATATGCGAGTGATTGTGTGTAGACATCAGTATGTGTGTGTAGACAACAATGACTTATAGCTAAGGCTCATTGTTTGCCTTTCCAAATTTAGAAATGTTTGAAAAGTAGATGAGATAACAAGTGAACGTTCAAACATCAATAAATTTAGACCACAAGATTAAATGACTGTTGTGGAGAAGGATTTCATTACTCAAAACCAATAAACTAGAAGACGCCTTAATCTAATCAAATAACGAATGATCTATATATTTGTAGTCATAAACATAAACATCTTCTAGATTTTTTTTATAGTACTATATATTATGAAAGAACGATCGGATGATATTTGTATATTTGACACTATATATGCAGGACCTTGACCTTTATATCTCATCTGAAATAAATCGTTAAAACTCTGGTTAACAGAATAAGTGTAGAGTAAAATTATATTAATTGACGGTCTATATTCACGGATATACACATATTAACAGCTAATCTTAAAAAAAATATTTTTAGTTTTTTTAGTTTTTTTTTTTGAAAATTTGATTAAAATTATATAATATGATTGCATATTTATCAGTCCAACCAAGTAAAAGAAGTTCTATAAATGCGAAACAAATTTTTGATAATTTCTTTGATTAATTAGCAAAGAGCACCTATTATATGAGATATTTGTCAATATCGTTTCTATCATAGAGTTCATGAACCATTATGAAACTTAGCATAGTTGAGTTTAAATAACCAGTCTAGAAACTAACTGACAACATGGTATGCCTTGACACATGTTATTGTTTCTTGGATCTAGTTTAAAAGTGTGACAGTAATGCCATTATAGTAATGACCGAGCCTTGGTATCAGCTCTTTTTTTTCCTAATTAGATTGCTTCAAAGTTATTGCTTATACACATCCACAAGGAAAAAGACGTAAGCAATTTTTTTAATTGAAAAAGAAACTATCGTCTAGTTAGGTTACATATCCCTATAGTTTATATAAGTGTGTGTGTGTGTGTGTGTAGCCTATAACAAAACCTGGAAACTCTATTGTCTGTATAGTTTATATAACTGTGTTGTGTGTGTGTGTGTGTGTGTTCATTGTCTAGCCTATTACAAAACCTGGGAACTCTATTGTCTATATATAGCACATACTAAGGATATAGCATAAAATTTTAAGGCTATGAGTTTTTCCTTTACGTATGAAAGGTTTTCCAATGGAGGAGTTGGAAGATTTCTCAATCAACTTCACATGGACAGTTTCTTATATATTCTCTACTGTGATAATTTGATATTTATACACCACGATCAAGGTACTAATATCCGATCTTTTGAACAGCATGAAGTCAGTTATTGATAGATACAACAAGAGCAAGATCGAACAACAACAACTATTAAACCCCGCATCTGAAGTCAAGGTACATATCTAGACAAACATGAGAATATGTGATTCAATCGATTGAACCGTGTATTGAAATGAGATTTGGTTAATTTTACAAAGTTCAAAGTGTTTTATGAGTTATGCCCGCTTCGTTTGCGACGCGCTCTTCTTATCAAGGCGTCACTTGAATCGATTCTCTGCGCTCAGGCCAGTATGGCTTGATCGAAACTAATCGAATCAAACCCAAGTTTTCCCCTTGATTTTTTTATTCTTAATTTTTGGGAAAGGAAAATACACAAAGAGTTGGTTAAGCTTATATAGCTTGTATGTAAATACAATTCGTTTTCATTTTCAATGAAATTTAACTTCATATAATTTTTTTGGTTTAATGTGTTATCTGTGTTGTGTTATAGTTTTGGCAGAGAGAAGCTGCAGTTCTAAGGCAAGAATTGCATGCTTTGCAAGAAAATCATCGGTATTACTTTGAACTACTACCATTGTGTAACATATCATAAGAATTAGTCTTTGATCACAATATCCACGGAATACATGAACAAAGAAAAGAAAAACTTTTACTTATACATTGTGATTACATGTTTGATATGGAAGCAGACAAATTATGGGGGAACAACTAAATGGTTTGAGCGTCAACGAGCTAAACAATCTTGAGAATCAACTTGAGATAAGTTTGTCTGGAATTCGTATGAAAAAGGTATATGCTATATAGATAATATAATCTCTTGTATTTTATATTTTTGAGTGTATTGCTCAAAGATTGACTATATAGCAAAATGGAATTCAATAGAATCAATTGCTTTTCCGGATCCACAGGAACAAATGTTGACTCATGAAATCCAAGAACTAAGCCAAAAGGTCACTAATAAGATATGTGTATATATATACACACAGTATATTTCTTACGCATGTCAATGTAAATTCTCCAAAAATAAGATAGGTGACAATTCTTATTTGCGACTTTTTTCTCCTGGGTGCAGAGGAACATCATTCATCAGGAAAACCTCGAATTATCTAGAAAAGTACAACGGATTCATCAAGAAAATGTGGAGCTCTACAAGAAGGTAACAAAGATATAAACAAACTCCATTTACTTTGAATAATATTTAGAGCTTCGAAGTGATGTCTTCAACATTCAATGGGTCTTGCAGGCTTATACAGCGAGCACAAACGGGTTTATACACCGTGAACTAGTTGTCGCGGATGATGAATCACACACTCAGATTCGGCTGCAACTAAGCCAGCCGGAGCATTCCGATTATGAGACTCCACCAAGAGGGAGCGAATAACACAATGTGGTATAATTTCTAAGTTGATCTCGATGAATCACAAGAACACCTAAAGCTTTTTTATATATTAATTAATGATATAACTCGTTTAAAATTTCACAGATTGAAGTTCGAAGATACGATGATGTTGAAGAACAAATCAAAGGGTTTGGTTTGAATAAGGGACTTGAATTGGAAACAAAGAAGAAACCCCAAGAAACCAAGCCAGATATGATTAGCAGCATGTTAACTATTCTTCTCATCAATCATTTTTTTTCTTCTCATTCTCTTGTGCATTTTAATTACATAATTGAAGCATATATAATACAGAAGAAATACAAGTAAAAAATCCGGTGTTTCTTATACTCATCCTGAGTAATATATTAATATTTTAATATATGGTCCTATTATAACAATATAGATTCGCTAATTATTAATTAACAAAAGGAAAAAGAAAACATTCATGTGATTTTTTTTCCTTGTATAAACCAGTGATACCCATTTTAACAGTTTTACCAAAATAAAAAAATAGCGTTGACTACGTTGACCAGAAACCATAAACAAATCATCGTTGTCATCACAATTATCACAAAATTAGTTGAGAAACGTTGGTGGAGAGAGTGTGACCCTCAGATAACGACAAGAAACCCAGAAAATAAGAATAAAAGGTTTTCTTTTATTTTTTTAAGGAAAATATAAAAAGAAAAGAGGGAAAAAATTCGAAAATTTTCTGCAACCACCAAAAGCTCAGCCAAAAGCAGAGGCCACAATTCTCTCTTCATCTCTCCAGAGGATAAACCCATTTGCTTTTTTTTTGGTTTTTCATCTCTTTCTCCGTCTCTCCTTCAGGATTCAAATCTGTTTCTAGGGTTTCGAGAGAGAGAGAGGGAGAGGGAGGCAGAGAGGTCTAGGGAATATGGCGATGGCGATGGCTCTTCGGAGACTTTCTTCTTCAGTTGACAAACCTATTCGTCCTCTTATCAGATCAACTTCATGCTACATGGTAACACCTACCCCCATGTTTCCTCTCCTTTCTCTCCGTTTCCATCATCGTCTCGAACTTTTATGTTTCTCATGTGTGTGGTTGTTGTTTCCGTACAGTCGTCTTTGCCCAGTGAAGCCGTTGATGACAAGGAGAGATCTCGTGTCACTGTGAGCTTTTTATTTCTTTTCTTATTCCTCCTTAACCCTTTTGTCTTTAATCTCTAGTTGTTTTGATAGTTTCCTTGCGGTTGAAGCAATTGATTTTTGGCTAATGAACTTCTACGTCTTCTATGTGTGTAATCGCTCGTTGCAGTGGCCAAAACAGCTTAACGCACCTTTGGAGGAAGTTGACCCTGAGATTGCTGATATTATTGAGCATGAGAAAGCTAGACAATGGAAGGTTAGTAGTCTCTCTCTTTACCTACCACCTTTTGAGTGATGAATCTAAGTTAGGCTGATCTTTGTAATTCTTATGGTATCAAAGGGACTTGAACTCATTCCATCTGAGAACTTCACGTCTGTCTCGGTGATGCAAGCTGTTGGGTCTGTGATGACTAACAAGTACAGTGAAGGGTATCCTGGTGCTAGATACTATGGAGGAAACGAGTATGTTCAAGAATTTCTCAATATCTTTCATTTTGGATCAGAGACGCATAATTATGTTTAAGATCTTAGATATGATTGCTTGATGACCAATCTCTGTGACAAAGGATTGAAAAAGGATGTTGACTTCCTTTGAAGGTACATAGACATGGCGGAAACCTTATGCCAGAAGCGCGCTCTTGAGGCTTTCCGGTTAGACCCTGAGAAGTGGGGAGGTAAACTTACTCATTCATGTATTCTGACTTGTGTATCCGTAGAGCTAATTCTTAGGCATTTACCGGGAAATGATCCTTTGATGGCTTATTCGAGTCCTGTGGTTATATACAGTGAATGTGCAACCTTTGTCTGGATCTCCTGCCAACTTCCATGTCTACACTGCATTGTTGAAGCCTCATGAGAGAATCATGGCACTTGATCTTCCTCATGGTGGTCATCTTTCTCATGGTTATCAGGTATCTTGTTATGCAAATACACAACTGTTTCTGTATTGGGAACTCTCTGACTCTGATCTATAACATTTTCTCTTCTCTTATTTCTCATCAGACTGACACCAAGAAGATATCTGCTGTGTCTATCTTCTTTGAAACAATGCCCTACCGATTGGACGAGAGCACTGGCTACATCGACTACGACCAGGTTCATTATTATTCGATCAAGTAACCACAGTATTATACTCCTCTTCATATTGTTTAATCATACCACTACTTAATCTTGATCTGCAGATGGAGAAAAGTGCTACTCTTTTCAGGCCAAAATTGATTGTTGCTGGTGCAAGTGCTTATGCTCGATTGTATGACTATGCCCGCATCCGAAAGGTATATTCAATCTCAGATCCAAATACACACAATATATAATTTTAATCTGTAAATCAAGAATGAGTTCTGATTCAAACTCTTTGGCAGGTGTGTAACAAGCAAAAAGCTGTGATGCTAGCAGATATGGCACACATCAGTGGTTTGGTTGCTGCTGGTGTAATCCCTTCACCGTTCGACTATGCAGATGTCGTAACCACCACAACTCACAAGTCACTTCGTGGACCTCGTGGAGCCATGATTTTCTTCAGAAAGGGTGTTAAGGAAGTTAACAAACAAGGGAAAGAGGTAAAAGAAAGAAACAAAAATGTTTTAAGA
This sequence comes from Sisymbrium altissimum, assembly GCA_900406495.1. NCBI lineage: Eukaryota > Viridiplantae > Streptophyta > Magnoliopsida > Brassicales > Brassicaceae > Sisymbrium > Sisymbrium altissimum. The sequence continues at coordinate 56,658 of OVBI01000519.1, read as the reverse complement.
TTTATCTACACTCTTTTCATGTCATTCACTTGTTGTTCTTTGATAGGTTATGTATGATTTTGAAGACAAGATCAATCAAGCTGTCTTCCCTGGTCTTCAAGGTGGTCCACACAACCACACTATTACAGGACTAGCTGTTGCTTTAAAACAGGTACAGTGAAGGCACGAAATGGGACTGAGCGATGCTTAATTGATTTGCGGTTTTTAGAATTATTTTAAAATGTTTTGTTAAATGCAGGCAACTACTTCAGAGTACAAAGCATACCAAGAGCAAGTCCTGAGTAACTCTGCAAAGTTTGCTCAGGTTAAGAAAATAAAAACCCCATGTGTGTCTATTATTTACTATTGATTTTGTCTCTAAGAATTTTAATTGTTGTTTGGTGCAGACTCTGATGGAGAGAGGTTATGAACTTGTTTCTGGTGGAACTGACAACCATTTGGTTCTAGTGAATCTGAAGAGCAAGGTCACTTGATCTTTACTTATCTATATAAATCTTCTTGTATCTTCTTAGTTAAAACTCATGTTTTATATTTTCTTTCTGCAGGGAATTGATGGATCTAGAGTTGAGAAAGTGTTGGAAGCTGTTCACATTGCATCCAACAAAAACACTGTTCCTGGAGACGTTTCTGCCATGGTTCCCGGTGGAATCAGAATGGGTAAGAATCATAGTCAGGCTTTTGTTTTGGTATTCGATTGGAGTTTTTCCTTGAAATTTCTCTGCCATTGTTGTTTTCAGGTACTCCTGCTCTCACTTCCAGAGGTTTTGTTGAGGAAGACTTTGCCAAAGTAGCTGAATACTTCGACAAAGCTGTGAAGTTGGCTCTCAAAGTCAAATCTGAAGCGCAAGGTTTTTCATTTCTCTGATCAACGATGCTATGTTTTTCGTTCGTATAAACAATGGTAGAGAACTCATTTGTTGTGTTCTGAAAACCAGGAACCAAGCTGAAGGACTTTGTCTCAGCAATGGAATCTTCTTCAGCCATTCAATCAGAGATCACCAAACTGCGCCATGAAGTCGAGGAATTCGCCAAGCAGTTCCCAACCATTGGGTTTGAGAAAGAAACCATGAAGTACAAGAACTAAATGTCTTATCCTACAAGTCTCTTATTATATATGCTTTGAACTTCCATGGAATGTATAGATGATGATGCATGTACTCTATTTTATGCTATGCGAAAAATATGGAACTTTTAATGCAAATCTTTTTCTTAGATGATTCTCTGTTATATTAAAATCTACTTCAAAAGAAAGAATGAAAAAAGATTTGACAAATACAACAACAATAACATGTAACTTCTAAAAAATATTGTTTTGCCTCTCAAGTGACTTAAATAAACCACAAAACACCAAAATTATAAAAAGAATAAAAGCAAAAAAAGAACGTTGTGAGAAGCTCATCCATAAGCTGTGGCCATTTCTCAATCTCATCAAATCTCTTTACAGAACATGGTTCTGTAACCAGACAACATCTCACAACATAAACTCTCTTCTCTTTTTTTTTTTCACAGTTTTCAGACTAGAATAAAATGGCTGCAGCATTCTCTTACACTGCCTGCACTAAGCTTACCCTATTAAAGCCTCCCATGGCTGCTCAAATCCGACCACTTAGGACAGCACAAAAGGCTTTCGTGATGACAAATCCTGAGCAAGACAGCACACTCGAGGAACGAGAAACAGAGATAATCAAAGAAGAGCAATCAACAGAGAAGAAGATGAAGAAGCAGCCAACGCCATTGAGACCGGTGGAGAAGCAGTCGAATGTGAAGAGCACGGGCATGCCAAGAGAGTTTGGCGGTCAGTGGCTAAGCAGTGTGACACGTCACGTCAGGATTTACGCTGCTTATATCGATCCAGAGACTTGTGAGTTTGACCAAACGCAGATGGATAAACTCACTTTGATTCTTGATCCAACTGAAGAGTTTTTGTGGGAAGATGAAAGCTGTAACAAGGTTTATTCTTATTTCCAAGAACTTGTCGATCACTATGAGGTAACACTATTATACTTCAACCCGTTTGTTAGACTACTTAATTTAAACGTCCGAACTTAATTGAGACAGTCATGTTTTATTTTTGGGTTTATATTATGATATGAAGATAGGAAAAATAAGAGTTTTCCTAGTTTTTCTAAAACTTTAAAAACTTGATTGGCTGATGAGGATTTAAAAAGCTTACAAAATTAACCATCTAAATATTACAGTGAAGAAGACACGAATAGATAATTTACATATCTTCATTAGATTTTGGAAGAGACATTGATATTGGAATATGTTTTTTTTAATAGAGATAGTGGCAAGAGACCTTTTCTTATCTGTTTTATTTTTGGACAGGGAGCACCATTAACGGAGTATACATTAAGATTGATAGGATCCGACGTAGAACATTACATAAGGAAGATGTTGTTTGATGGAGAGATACAATACAATATGGATGCAAGAGTTCTTAATTTCAGTATGGGCAAGCCTCGTGTGCAATTTAATACTAGCAACATTGAAGGTGGTGGAGATGGTCAGACTCAAGAGGCATAGTAAACAACTCTATACAAAAATAATGTACAATGAAGATATGTCAAAATATATGATATCTTGTATATGGGTTTATAAAATGCTTTGTTTTTTCTTTCAATTTCTCGTTTTACAAGTAACATATATTATGATACCAATGTAAAAGTTCTAATATCGTTAAATGTAGAACGCTACACAAAGATTTTACATGTGAATGTTACGATTTTCTTATTTCTCAATTGTATTAAATTGCCCGTTAATTTTATTCTTCGCATCAAATTCAATTATGAAAATCTTATTTATTTTACAGATTTGTCTAAATATCCATGTTATTTACAAAAATAACCCTGTCTCTCTTCTTATCCTCTCTGACGTTTCTCGTCACCTAAACAAATCCTTCTCAGGTGGGAAGAAAAATGGCGAATTTACTGAAAACATCAACTTTCTTCTCCTCGACCGATAAGTTACTTTCTTTCCCGCCCAATAATTCTCAAACCTTTCCTCTCCCTTTCTCTACTTTCATCAATGGAGGAAGAAGGAGACCCAAAAGCTCAAGTATCACCTTTGCTACTGACACTGTCACTACCAGTAAGCTCATAAACCCCAAAGTTCTCATCTTTTCTGTTTAATTACCAAGAAAGTTCCTCCCTTTAGGTTCCAATTTGAATTATTGGTTGCCACTTGGTCAAACTGTAAATACTTCAAATGAGTGTTGTCATATAAGATAAGATTTTTGATGTTGTTTTAGGTACAGAAGTGAATAATTCTGTTGAGGTTGGAATTGTTGATGATCCTATGGAGGTTGAGGTTGCTCCAGGCTATAGTATGGCTCAGTTCTGTGACAAGATTATTGATATATTCTTGAATGAGAAACCTAAAGTTAAAGAGTGGAAGAAGTATTTGGTTTTAAGAGATGAGTGGAACAAGTATAGTGTAAACTTCTATAAGCGTTGCAGAACCCGAGCTGATATCGAAACTGATCCTGTATTCAAGCAGAAACTGATTTCTCTCGAAAGTAAAGTAAAGAAGGTATTGTTTAGTAATGTTGTGTCTTAAGGGGTTTATAAGATTTATTGTAGCTGTGTGCTTAAAGACTGAGGGCATTTTTGTTGTTGTTGCAGATAGATGAGGAGATGGAGAAGCACAATGACCTTTTAAAGGAGATTCAAGAAAACCCAACTGACATAAACGCAATCGCCGCCAAGAGACGCAGAGACTTCACGGGAGAGTTTTTCCGCTATGTCACTTTGTTATCAGAAACTCTTGATGGCTTAGAAGACCGTGATGGTACTTAAAAACACTATTCATGTTGCTTCTATTGGTGGTTCCCACAGTTTCATGACTGTTTTTTCGTTTTTTTTTAGCAGCTGTTGCTAGGCTTTCAGCGAGATGTTTGTCTGCTGTGAGTGCTTATGACAATACATTGGAGAATGTTGAGACTTTAGATGCTGCTCAAGCCAAGTTTGATGATATTTTAAACTCTTCTTCCGTGGATGCCGCTTGTGAAAAGATCAGAAGCCTTGCAAAGGCCAAGGAGCTAGATTCCTCATTAATCTTATTAATAAACTCTGCTTATGCTGCTGCTAAAGAGTCTCAAACCGTTACAAACGAGGTAATTGTATCACCAAAACAAACAAAAAAGCTTTGATCTTTACAACCTACTCATATCTCAGATTGATAATTTTTTGTTTTGTGTATAGGCGAAAGACATAATGTATCATTTATACAAAGCTACAAAGAGCAGTCTTAGAAGCATCACGCCGAAAGAAATAAAACTTCTCAAGTACTTGCTCAACATAACAGACCCGGAAGAGCGATTCTCTGCTCTAGCAACAGCATTCTCTCCTGGCGATGACCACGAAGCTAAGGACCCTAAAGCATTATACACGTAAGTAACATGAAAAATCCAAAAGCCTTGCTGATTCTTCTATAACCACAACCACTGATTCTAACAAAAGGCTTATGAACACATAGGACGCCCAAGGAGCTGCATAAGTGGATAAAGATAATGCTTGATGCGTACCATCTCAACAAAGAAGAAACTGACATTAGAGAAGCTAAACAGATGAGCCAGCCTATCGTTATTCAGCGGCTCTTCGTCCTCAAAGACACGATCGAAGAGGAGTATTTAGACAAGAAAACGTTTGTAGCCGATGGAAATCCGAAGAAGGAAGAAGATACTACTTCTGTTGAAGAATTTTTGAACTGAAACTCTTTGTTAGAAAGCTTTATATCGACAAGGGGGGGAGAGAATAACTTTGTAGAATAGACAGTAATATCTGCAATTAACGACCAAATATAAGGCCTATTATATAAATTAGTATTTTGCAAAAAAGTCTCAAATTTCATATTGGGCTATAAGCCCATTAAAGGCCCAGAGTAGTAGAGAAAGTCAAACTGACTTGTAGCCCACGAATATTTTCCTATATATCCCTTAAACCCTACGCGCAGCCAGACATTTCTGTTCCATCTCCGACCTTAAACCCTTTCCTCCACCGACTCTCTCCAATCCAAAATGGCCTCCGTCGCGCTTCTACGGGCTCTTCGCCGCCGTGAAGTCCACACTGCTTCCATCTCTGCGTTTAAATCCGTATGTCTTTTCCTCTTGCGATCTTAATTGTTTTGTTTGCTTGAGAAATCACCTTTGGGTTTTCCGGATCTGTAAATCGATGATATAACTTCGAAATGGATTAGGGTTTTAATCTATCTTATGGATTGAATCTGGGTTTTGATGTTGCAGTAGGATCGATTTCTCAGGGTTTCGGATCTAGATTTCTTTATAAAGTTCCGTACTTTACGTTGTTTGTTCTGTGAAGCGATCTGCTTTGTTGATTCACTTAGTATTCTTCAATCTGCAGATTTCTACAAATGGAAAGACGTCTTTGATTGGGAAGTTGGGTCACTTGGCGAGGCCATTCTGGTAACTTTTTGTCTCTCACTTTATGGTATAGCATGAACAAGGGGGATAGTGTGTTTTACCCATTGTGTGTTGTTGTGTAAATCCAGCTCGAGGCCTGTGGGGAATGATGTTATCGGTATTGATTTGGGTACCACCAATTCTTGTGTTGCGGTGATGGAAGGAAAGGTAAACTCTTGTTTAGTTTCGTTACTGATTTGAGTTATGAATTAATCGAGTTCTTGATTGTAAAGGTGTTGACTTTGATCTCGTTTTTGCAGACTCCTAGGGTTATTGAGAACGCAGAAGGAACGCGAACCACACCGTCAGTGGTTGCTATTAACCAGAAGGGTGAGCTCCTTGTTGGAACACCGGCTAAACGTCAGGCCGTGACAAATCCAACAAACACGATTTTCGGGAGCAAACGTTTGATTGGGAGACGTTTTGATGATCCCCAGACACAGAAGGAGATGAAAATGGTTCCTTACAAGATTGTCAAGGCACCAAATGGTGATGCTTGGGTCGAAGCTAATGGACAGATGTTTTCTCCTAGCCAGATTGGAGCTAATGTTCTCACCAAAATGAAGGAAACCGCTGAAGCTTACCTTGGGAAAACCATCACCAAAGCTGTTGTTACTGTTCCAGCTTATTTCAACGATGCGCAGAGACAAGCTACAAAGGATGCTGGGAAAATCGCTGGTCTTGATGTCCAGAGAATCATCAACGAACCTACAGCTGCGGCGTTATCGTATGGTATGAACAACAAGGAGGGTGTTATAGCTGTGTTCGATCTTGGAGGTGGAACCTTTGATGTTTCTATCTTGGAAATCTCAAGTGGTGTTTTTGAGGTATTGCCTTGTTTTGTCTTCTGCTATTTATGTTGTCTCCTTCATTCACCTGGTTATATGACCGTTTTCTCGTATCATCAGGTCAAAGCAACAAATGGAGATACCTTTTTGGGAGGAGAAGACTTCGACAACACTCTGTTGGAGTATTTGGTTGATGAGTTCAGAAGGTCAGACAATATTGATCTGACCAAGGACAAGCTCGCCCTCCAGAGGCTGAGAGAAGCTGCAGAGAAGGCGAAGATCGAGCTTTCTTCAACATCTCAGACCGAAATCAACCTGCCTTTCATTACCGCTGATGCTTCTGGAGCTAAGCACTTGAACATAACTTTAACTAGGTCCAAGTTCGAAGCTTTGGTCAGCAAGTTGATTGAGAGAACAAGATGCCCGTGCCAAAACTGTCTGAAGGATGCTGGAGTCACGGTTAAGGAAATAGACGAGGTTCTTCTTGTTGGTGGAATGACCCGTGTTCCCAAAGTGCAAGAGATAGTTGCTGAGATCTTTGGAAAGAGCCCTTGCAAAGGTGTTAACCCCGATGAAGCGGTTGCCATGGGAGCTGCTATTCAAGGTGGTATCCTCCGTGGTGATGTCAAAGAGTTGCTTCTTTTGGATGTTACTCCTCTCTCACTCGGTATCGAAACACTTGGAGGAATCTTCACTAGGTTGATCAACCGAAACACCACCATCCCCACAAAGAAGTCTCAGGTAAATGGATCTTGGAAAATATAACAGGTTTAGATTGTGTCTTATATCTATTGATTGCTAGTTGTTGCTTGCTTCTTAGGTTTTCTCTATTGTTTCATATTGTATCTTGAATCTATTGATTGCTAATTATGATTTGCTTCTCAGGTTTTCTCCACAGCTGCAGACAACCAAATGCAAGTCGGAATCAAAGTACTTCAGGGAGAGCGTGAGATGGCTGCTGACAACAAAAGTCTAGGAGAATTTGATCTCGTTGGGATCCCACCTGCGCCTAGAGGAATGCCACAGATCGAAGTTACTTTCGACATTGATGCAAATGGTATCGTAACTGTGTCAGCCAAAGATAAAGCAACGGGTAAAGAGCAACAGATCACAATCAGATCTTCAGGTGGTCTCTCCGACGATGAGATCAACAGAATGGTGAAAGAAGCTGAGCTTAACGCACACAAGGATCAAGAGAAGAAGCAACTCATTGACCTTAGGAACACAGCTGATACCACAATCTACAGCGTTGAGAAGAGCTTGGGTGAGTACAGAGAGAAGATTCCTGCTGAGATTGCCTCTGAGATCGAAACCGCAGTGTCTGATCTCAGGACAGCAATGGCTGGTGAAGATATTGAGGACATCAAGGCAAAGCTTGAAGCTGCGAACAAGGCAGTGTCAAAGATTGGAGAACACATGTCCAAGGGATCCGGTTCCGATGGTTCGTCCGGGAGCTCTGGTGGTGAAGGTTCAAGCGGGACTGAGCAGACCCCTGAAGCTGAATTCGAAGAGGCGAGCGGTTCAAGAAAGTGAGGTCGCTAACCGGTTCATACCGAATTCGGGTTTGTTTCCAAATAAGTTGACATACTTTTATCCCTCACAAATTTATTAGTTTTGTGTATTTAAACCGTCTTTTGGGGAGGTAATTCTTGAGATCTTTGATACTCGGTCAGTTTTTCGGATGTAGTTCTTGGTTACTTTGTTTGGATTTTTGCATGAAATTTACGGTTATCATCTTGACCGGTTAACCGGATTGGATATGGTTATGATCGATTAATGGAATGGAGGTGTGGTCCGCTAGCCTTTTCTTAAATCATTATAAAATTGAAGATTAGGTTATATACTATACTCTTGAATCTGTGGATTTATGAATATTTCCACTGGAATTAAAAGTCTTTATTATTGTTTTCGTAAATGCAAAAGAGAAGTTGAAAGAAAAAAAAGACTTGGTCATGTTGAAGGCGTTGTCGTTTTTTAAGGCTCAAAGTCAATTACTTGTACAACTCTTAAACTTTGACGATGAACTGAAAAGAAAGGCGACAGTGTCAGCAAAATTATGAAACATGCTTTGTGTTCCTCCAAGGCCGATTATGTGATCTTCTCACGTAATTTCCACCTCCGAGTATTTTTCTTAATTTTGATACTTATCAATTATTTATTGAACTGGTAAATTTAACCAAAAAATCTGTGTAGAATGATCAATGGCAATGCCTTAAGTCAATCACTTGTTTTAAAAAAAATTCAAATATTGACAAAAAGTTTAAAATATAAACCTACCATATAATGATATTTAGTTACAGAACAAACTTTCAATTTTAGTATTAGCTAAAATACGCAGGATTATTGAAAATTCAATTATTCCCGGTCGTAAAGGGTGCTATTGTAAATTCAACAGTGACGTGTCTTGTGATTTCGTTTAGAATAAACCGCTATAAATAGCGGCTGTTGAAGTCTTCTCTCTCAAACTCGAGTCAGCTCTTCATCAAAGAGGTTATTTCCCCTGCAGTGTAGTTTGATTCTCTGATTCATACTTTGTCAAATGCGTGTTTTTACACGATAAAAAAATAAAAAAATATATATCAAAAACTTTTGGGTTTTACTTAAGACGTTGAGTTGGTATTTTGCAGGTGAGAAGTCCTAAATTTTGTAAGAAATGGACAAGGAAACTGATCAAAAACTTGAGTGGCTTGAAGCACAGAAAATAGAGATAAGCGTTGACCTCTTTTCTGCAGCCAAACAACACCTTCAATTCCTCGGAGCTGTTGATCGGAACCGTTGTCTCTACGACGGCCCAGCACTCGAAAGAGCCATCTACAGGTAAACCATTTTCACCTTGTTTTTCTTTGCTTGCATCATATTCGGAATCTAGGGTTAAGTTCAAGGGTGTAGATTCTTTTCTCCACTAAGTTAAAGTTCTTGCTTCGAAACTCTCAAGTATGGTGGTTTTTGTTTGTTGTTCTTGTTCAGATACAATGCTTACTGGCTTCCTTTGCTTGCTAAATACACCGAGTCTTCTTCCCTCTGCGAAGGACCATTAGTCCCTCCTCTTGACTGTGAATGGGTTTGGCATTGCCACAGGCTTAATCCGGTAAATCTTGAATCCATATCTCAGTTCTTGATTCGATATCCATAGGCTAAATCTCTGTTTTTAATCATTTCAGGTGAGGTACAAGACTGATTGTGAGGAGTTGTACGGGAGAGTCCTCGACAATTATGGCGTTTTATCTTCCGTAAATGGAAGCTGCAAGTTACAAACTGAAAATCTATGGAAGAGATTGTATCCTATGGAGCCTTATGGCCTTGATTTGGATAAGGCAATCTCAGAGCCAGAGGATACCTCAGTTCTTGAGAAACGCAACACCACTTATGATCTTGTTTCAGCTGTCAAGAGACAATGTCCGTTTTACTACCAGGTAAACAATATCACGTGGCCGCTTCTCTTCCAAACAGCTGCTTTGCAAGGTTAATAATCGGTTTTGTTTTGTGTATCTTTCCGTTGCAGGTTTCAAGAGCTCATGTAGACAATGACGTCTTTCTACAAGAAGCTGTGGCTAGATACAAAGCGTTTCTCTACTTGATCAAGAGAAACCGAGAAAGGTCTATTAAGCTTTTCTGTGTTCCGACTTACGATATTGATCTCATCTGGCACACACACCAGCTTCACGCTTTCTCTTACTGCAAGGATATGACGAAGATGATTGGTAAGGTCTTGGAGCATGATGACACAGACTCTGACCGTAGCAAAGGTAAGAAGCTTGACACTGGTTTCTCTGGAACTACTGCTCAATGGGAAGAAACATTTGGGCGAAGGTATTGGAAAGCCGGTGCTATGAACCGAGGTGATACCCCAAAGCCAGTCACAACTTCTCCCTGTGTTTTCTTGGGAAAGAAGTCAACTGCGAAAGAGGAAGAGTCCCAGAATGTAATCAAATTCCCCGAGGTGAAAGCCATTGAGGTCATCTTGGAGATTGTTGGGGTCAAGAACTTACCAGATGCTCACAAAGGAAAGGTCTGTGTTGTGTTCAGCAAAACCCAACCTGATTCTCTGTTTAACGCTGAGCGCAAGCTTACGATTTTATCTGAGTCTTGTGGGGAGAAGCAAGTTGCTTTATTCCAGTGTAAACCTACAGGAGAGCTTTGTTTCCAACTAATGTCTTCTAAGTCTAAAAGCTTAGGATTTGCTTCTTTATCGCTTTCGGAGTTTCTGTTTCCAGTGACTAGACTCTCAGTTGAGAAGTGGCTGGAGCTAAAAACACCAGTTAAAAGAGGAAAGGCCGATGATCCAAATCCTATCTCTCTGCGAGTCGCTGTCTCATTCACCCCGCCAACTCCAAGTCCAACTGTTCTACATTTGGTTCAAGCAAGACCTTCACTGAAAGACTCTTGTTTCTTTCCTATGCTTGGAAAGGTTCGTCTTGCTAAGAGTTTTACACGCGTTGTTGATGAAACCGAAACAGAGGTTATCAGCCTTCAAATGAGAAACTCTAATGACGCAGCACCAAAAGGTGATAGAAGACAAGTGATTGGTGTGAAAGGGTCTGGTGAAACTTCTGTTCTGGCAGAGTATGATGGGAGTTTGTGGTCTTTGCTTGACTCAAAATGGTCTCTTAAGCAGCTAAGCAATCCTGACATAGATGGTCCTCTGTTTGAGCTTTCGGGTGCTCGAATGGTGAAAGTTTACGCTGGAAGAAAGCTGGAATATGAGCCAAAACACTGCGGAAAGCTAAGAAGCGAACAAGATATCATGACTGCTGTTGAATTCTCAAAGCAATATCCTTATGGCAAAGCTGTGCGGCTACTCGATTTGAAACTCAGTTCTATTGAGGTAAAGTTTGCACTTTCGAAACTCAACATTCATCATTTTGTCTACTTCTGACTTGGGTTTATTTCGATATGCATGCAGGCAAATGAGAAATGGTTTGTTCTGCCTGTAATAGTATCTGCTTTCATACTCAACGGTCTTCTTAAGACTGAAGGATTTTGTGCAAAAGACACAGTGAAAGCTAATGATATAACAGAGGAAAGCAAGGAGGTTGAAGTTTTGACTGAAGTGATGCTAGAAGAAGAGACAATGGCGGTGCTAGGTGTGGTAGCGGCCGAGAAGATCAATGGCGGTGCTAGGTGCTTATCGACGGAGCTTAACGCTAGCGGTGGCTGCGGTACTGTTTGTAGTGGTGGTGTCGACAAGATCAATGGCGGTGCTAGGTGCTTGTCTACGGAGCTTAACGTTAGCGGTGGCTGCGGTACTGGTGTAAAAAGTGGGAACATGATTGAAGAAGAAGAAGGTGGTCGCTGTGGTGGTTGTGGCGGTTGTGGTGGATGTGGAGGATGTGGCGGTGGAGGAGGTGGAAGATGTGGTGGAATGACGAAGATCGAAGGTTGTGGTGGTGGCACATGCACTGGCGGTTCCACTGGCTGTGGAGGATGCGGAGGACAATGTGGTGGAGGAGGATGATGTGGTAATATGATGAAGAATAATGCTAATGAAAATGTTCCATCATTCGTAGCAGCAAAAGAAGCTCCGAACGACGCCATTACAGCTTGATTATGTTATTCAAATAAAGAAGAGCGATATTAAGTCATGTTTCTAATAGATGGACTAAAAATATAAGAAAACTAATGAGAGATGTTGGTATGTGTTGTTTTAATAACATTTGATTAAGTATGTGTTTATCACTTTATTCTAAGTTGTAACAATATCCCCAAGGATAATATATATATAGCTCCTTTCAGAAACTACCTTTACGAAAACTTGAATACAACACACACACAAAAAAATGAATACAAGAAGTGGAAGAGACTAGATATAAACTTCAGGAAGCTCTTGTGTTAGAGCAAGAGAAAAACCAGGCTTTGGAATATGAGGTAAGTTTCCATGAAATGCATCATTTACACTTTTGAGTTGGTTCAGAGAGTGATAGAAACAGAATGCAAAACCTTGTACCGATCTAAGAAAGGATCAACGATCATAACAGCATTAGACCACTCAATGTTGCCCCAAATCTCGCCTCCGCGTCTCTCCAAGGAGATCTCTGCACACCAAATCTCAAGATGATCACTTTCGATGACGTCCCAGAAGAGTACAATATTGCCACCAGAGTTGCTCAGTCTGGCCCCTGGAAGTAAATCTATCAACTCGTGGCTTCTACCAGAGTTGTTCTTTTGGGCTAAACCAAACTTGATCTTACAATGCTCCCACCGATCGAGAATCTGCTCACCAAAGGGGATCACTCTGGAACGAAAGAGATTCTTCTTCAGAGAGCTCAGACCCTTGACTTCCTTTGAATGCATCCCCTCTGGTTCACGCCAATCCAACTCATGTGGCTCACACCAATATATAGTCCCACCGGTAGTAATGCAGTAGAGCAAATTATCAACCATACACCAATCCCTTCTGTTTCCTAACGCTTCACCACGATTCCCTCTTCCCCATTTACCTTGGCTCGGCGAGTAATAAAAGCTTCTATCCGTTTGGTCCAATGCGTAAACCTTATGATCCCTCACCAAACTGCTGTGGATATACTGATGGCGTATCTTCCTATCGGGCATCTGCGGCAAAGTACCCCAAGTTTGAGTGTTGAGGTCCAACACCTCTCCCCAAGACAAGGTATGATCATCGAATTTGCAGCCTCCTAACACGTAAATCTTCCCATCTACGACGCCAGCAGCCGCGTTAGCTCGAGCCACTCCCATGGAAGGGAGGCTGCGCCACGTGTGAGTCCGACAATCCAAGAGCCAAACAGTGGAAGTGGGCTTCCCTTTTATCAATCCACCGAGTACATAGATACCCCATTCCAGCACCACCACAGAGGATGCTTCCGGAGCCTGACAGGGTAACGAAGGGATTGGAACCAAAGAGGAGTAGGAGGCGTCTAGTGTTCTTTTACGTTTGAGGATATACCAGCGTGGGTTTGGGTCAGGAGGGGTTCGTAAGCATACGTACAAGTATGTTTCGTTGCGACCCATGGCGGATCGTATCTTGTAAAGATCAGGCGAAGCCACCAGATGGCGATAACTCTTAGAGACCAGAGATAAGGCGGCGTGCTCCACTCTCGATAGTCGTGCCAGTAAGCTGATAGCCACGTCATCTGGCAACCATGATAAAGGAGGCGATGACGGAGAGGCTTCCACCTTCCTCTTCTTCTGCGCTGACTCTTCTTCGGAATTGGACATCATATCGACTCAAAAGGTTGTCTTTGTTTCTCTTTGTTTGATTGTTTGGCTTCTGTCTTGTCTTTTTTTTTCAGTAAGAGAGATCAATCTCTTTTTGTAGCCTACTAAAACCTGATATGAATAGGAAACGGATTTTTGATTAAAAAAAAAAAGGGAAACGGAAATTTGATGTACCTTTCAGATTTTACTTCTCGGGCAAGACTTAATTAGTAACCCTAGTTCGAACATCGTCGTCGGGCTTACCACATGCATACTTGCGTAGGTTAGCTAGGGCTTTTCACTTTCTAGAACTTGAGTTTTCCTCCCACAAAAGAATAATGAGAAATGTTTTTTTTTTCTTTACATTTGTTAAGAATGTGTTTATTGTAGATTATAATATTCCCACGGAAAACATATAGCTTCTTTGAAAAAAATAAAAATAAAAAAGAATATAAGGCATATATATTGTTCCTTCGATATAGAGTTTTTTTGGGGAGGGATTACGGATAATAAACTTTATAGTATGAGTGTCGTAGAATGATCATAGCAAAACTCGTCAAGCTAGCAAGCAGCAGAGCAATGCTTCCACTTATCGTTGTTAATTTCCCACGCAGCTTTTATGGATCTGAATAAGTAATCTCAAATGTTGTGTTGGATCTCAATATAATTGCTTCAGGAACATGTGAATTTATTCGTTTCTTGTGTAAGTGACGATGATAATAGTGATGAGTTATTGGAGGGTGATACAATTTATCATATTTCTGATTCTTAGTGATAGTAGGACACAATTTCATGCAAATTTAAAATCAGATTGTGATGGTGCATGAGATACAAGAGATACATGAGCCGGAAGAATGTGATTGGTCGATCAAACTGAAATTTCAGCTGATTGGGTTTTCTTGGGTGACATGTTTTCACTAAAACCGATGTATTATCCAATTTATTTAAACCATCATATGATGAAAATTAATTCAATCTTCTCACAAAATGGGAGTGTGACACAACGGTTGAAATCTCCTTTCCGATATAACCTTTCTTATATTTTATTTATGATCTCTAACCTTTGTTTGTTTGCATTCAAAAGAGTTATTCTACTTATAAAAAGGCTGTTCACATTAAAAGAAAAGTGCACTAGTCAAGACAATAAACTAAGAATTTGAAGTCAAATGATCGCCTAAAAATCCAAAATTTGAATACATCAGCAGCACGTCAGAACAACAACAAAAAAACATGATAATTTTTAATATGAGCCTAGTCAGATTTATGGAATTACGCTCAGTCGCTCAGCTATGAATTTGTGGTATTACTTAGGGGTTATCATGAATTTATCGTAAATTGTTTTAAAAAAAAAAAACGACAGACCTACAACCGTTTTTAATTATGAAAATGTTCATGTGGTGAGAACAAAAGACGTAACACATCCTGGAAGAAGAAGAAAATAACAGTGAATCTAAAAGCCGAAGACAAAAAGTTTACTAAGTCGGTATAATAAAAGAGGTTGGTCAGAAGGATTTCCTTGTAGAAAATGGAAACAATGCGCACAACTGGCCTGTATGTATCTTTTCCGTATCAACAAAAAAAAACTGGATAATAATAAGTAATATTGATTGTTTATGGTTAGTGGTAATAATAACGGACCACACAACATTAATCTATTTTTAATTTTCTTGGTCAACTTGGTTATAAACATAATCGGTCCAACCCACCATATGCTATGTCTCCCAAAACCTTTTCTGAAACCTTACTTAAGCTATGTTTTTAGTAAATTAGTAGTATTTAATTATACACATACAAAAGAGGTTACATGTATTCATCATTACTCATTACAAATCATTCTCTTAACTTGACCATACCGACAGAAACTAATAGTATATAGTATAACTTTAATTCGTATAACATATACATTCTTCTGTGTCGAAATTATATGTTTATGGTCAACATATGGTGGTTATGATGTTCACAAAATCTTGAACTCAATTATTAATCGTGAGAATTTGGTGAAAGCATATATATAAAAAAAGGAGAGGATTCAATTTGCAATTAGATATATAAAGCTAAATGGTATGAGAATGATTAAGAGGTGCTTGATAGTCCGGAATTCATGTGTATGAGATGAGATTAGTTTCAATTTTAACTTTGAGTACTTTACAAGATATTCTTATACAAATATAAGATTGTTGTGAATAGAGAGATATAAATTATTAGAAAGAAAAAAAAATATTATAAAATGTCCAAGCAAATTGAGGCAAACATGCCCCCCCTGCGACCTCTTTGCTTGCGTTACATGTGTAGTGTTTAATTACGCGTAACCCTACATTAATATATAAATTACGCATTGGGATATGATATGTAAATTAATTATTATTTTCTGTATAAAGTATAAGATTTTGCTTGATCCTAGCTAAGTAGTAAGACTCACGAAATTTAAGTCTATTGTAAAAATCAAAAGTTCGATGATTAGTTTGATCAAATACTCAAATCCATTAATAAAATATGCAACGAGCATTATCTGATTTTTATAATCTCATGCGACGCAATCTTTGTTCTCTAGCATAACTGTGTGCTGATATAGGTAGTCAAACTCTTTAACAAAGAAGTTTTGTTGAGTCTGTTTGTTTTGATAAGAGTTTGTTGGATGGAGAAAAAGGTTTTTTTATCTTCTTCGATTAGGAGTTAGGCTAAAAATATTCGGTCACAGAAAAAAATTGACACGTTCGAAGAAATCATATTAATGTATACTTGCTGTTGCCTCTACAATGAAGAGACATGAGTCGTGAGGTCTAATTAAGCAATGTTAACACTTAATAACCCACAGTGATAGAGATAGACACGCCCCTTTTTAGGTTTCGAGTTTCGAGCTATAAAATTATAGTTCACGAAAAGTGAGTAAATAGTGACGAAAGTAACTGGCCAGCTAGAGGGTTTTCGTCGATAAGAGGGATCGTTTTCGTCTCCGTAAACCCATATTTAGTATCTTGCACCTTCTCATGCATGTCACGTGCCGCACGGCTCCTCTACTCCACTGAAAATTTAAGGCTTGCACCTCGTTTAATATCAAGAAGTTGTTTTTTTTTAATATCTATAAAACTCTTAATTATGATCGAAATTTTAGATATATATAACCTAGCCAGAAGTTTATGTCTTCAAGTTTATCTGAAACGTTAGCCTTAAAGTTGCCCGTTCAACAGCGAATTAAATTGTTTTTGAGTTCTAGACCTTCTAGTGGTGGGTCAAGATAAATCTTTATCTTGATATACAGATTTAACCAAATGGACTCGCCAAGTTTTAAATTAAGACATGTGTGTGAACTTTTGAGTAGCTATTTCTCGGTCACGGCTTCAAAAAAGATGAATATGTAGTTAAAACGATTTGATTTGACTATATTGTAAAATTAATACGAAATTTAATTTTGAATAAAACAGAGGAGATTAAAAAAAAAAGAAAAAGTAAGAACCGCAAGTATACAGTGTATGAGATACTCCGTACTCGTATGCAGTGGTTTTTGAATCACATTTCACAAGTTTTTTTCAGATTTTAAAAGTTAAAACTTTCAAATTGGTCGTTGACAAAAAAAAAAAAAAAAACTTTCAAATTGGTCAATCAATTATAATGAATAGATATCATAAATAATTGGGCCACAGGCTCACGGTAGCCAAAACTATATAAGTAGAGTTTAATCTCAATTCTCTACCAACAAAACAAATAAGTAACCTAATTCGCATTTAGTATTTGCATATTTTAAAAATAAAATCGCTATAAAACGACGAATGAGTACACTTCTCGAGGATGACCTACTATCACACACACAAATTAGCACATTAGTTAATAAAATGTTTAGACTTAAGAAAACGTTAATTTATTTCCATGTTCGCTCTGGCCACTGGTGCGGCTCGCCTAGACGCTTTAGATTTTATTAAGTTCAACTAATGTGCTCAAATATGGTATAAGATGGTTAGTTTAATTTATATGATAAACTAATTATCATAATTTAGCTGGTCTATTATTCCATAAATCTTTATCCTTTTGTCGAAGGAGATTAGTCCATATATTTAAATTTAGTGTAATAGGTTTGTTGGAACTTGGAGCTGTGATAAATAAACTATACTTGTTGTTGTGAATTTAATTAACATGTCCTCTGGTTCTAATTGAAGTTTTTGGACGGTGGTTCCGCTGGTTCATGTCTTTTTATGTGTTGGTACCAACTTTTTAGTGTATGCTTATCAAATTGCTTTGAATAAATAACGACAACAAACTAACAAATGAGACTGTATATAATAAAATGCTTCCTGTTATGTAGTTATTTATTTTTTTGAATCCTTTTTTAATCTTGCAAAACATGTTCTCCTACAATACCACGATAACTGTCGTTGGTGATAAAAGACTAAATGTAATGTTGGCTATAATCTATATACGTATGTTAGGTATATTTTTAGTTATTTTTAAACCATGTATATTATAATAGAGTTAATGTTTTGTCAATATAATAAAGTTATATGCAGTATATGGCATATTTACATGCGTAAATTGTCACTTCTCAATAACATATTTGGTATATGTTTTCGGTGCGGCACATGGAGCAGAAAGAAACAACCAAAATCTTCTGAAACATAGGGAATGTGCGACAATTAATTATACACTTACAATAATTAGAGTACTAAGATAAATTTAGTGCTAAGTCCTAACAGTATCTTTTTGTTATGTCCTAAATGTTAGATACCTCCAAATCTTCAGATTTAAACAAAGTTTATTCATTCAAATCGAGAGGATATAATTATACATATACAAAAACGGTGACACGTATCCTTTTGGCGAAGGAAATACATCATACGCAATACAGATGTCTTAAATTTATTATAAGAAATGTTGGCGACTAAAGATTGATCTTCGTCAAAAGAAATAGAGACATTGGTATACTATCAATTAACAGATCTATATAAAACCGTTGGATTCAAGTTTTATACCATAGACAATTAATACACGTGAAGCATCCAAATACTTTTTATGTGTGAATCAGTGCATGCGATGTTGTACGTTAAAAGCTGTCGCAGAACATTTGTGTAAGAAAAAATGGAAAAAAGTGATAAAAAGGCATTAAAATGAGAATCATAAAAGATAAAAATGGACCGACTCACTACAACAAATTTCAACTAGTGAGTATACACATGCTCAGTAATAAGCGTCTCTAATAAAGATCATCTTCTTATTCATTTTGATGCTTCGTTACTCATCACATTTAATTCCAACCATATTATTAAATTCTTTGCATTAAACAAATTTTTTACAATTGATTCGCAAAGAACGTATCTTCAAATCTTATGACTAGAACACTTCGACTATAGTCTATGGTATAGCAGTAGTAGCATCAGCCATATTGAAGCAGAGTGACAGTGAACAACACGAATGATTTGGATCTAGAATTACATTCGTAGACTCGTAGGGTGTTTTTTACTTATTTGTTTACTCCTCGGGAAATGCCGACGGATCTACTCGATTCAGTCTCTAGCCAAGAACGTCAGACGAAGACCAAAGCCAAGCCAGTAACTTTTAAACAAAACTAACAGCCTTTTTTAAAGGTCATTTTCTTTTCTATTTTTTCTTGGGGTAAAAAAAAATATCTTGATAATCCCAATAATCAGTCTTCACTATTCTTTGATTATGAAAGAAAAAAAAAAAGAAAGAGGCCGCTTTTTAAAAAAACTCAAACCCCACCATTTTCTCCTGTTCTTTGTCTCTCCCCCACTCTCTGTCTTAAGTGTCTTCCAACCTTCATTCGTTCTTTACATTAAAAACTCCAAACATACATTTTCGTTTCCTCTCCACAAAAAGTTCTTGACTCACTAGAAAGAGAGAAAAAAAAAACAAGTTTTGAAGATGATGAATGGTCTGAAAAGAACGTTTTGGACTTCAAAACATAAAAAGATTGACGACGACAGATTTGATGATCAGCAAAAACCCACTTCAAGATTCGGGTTTTTCTCTAACCCGTCTACTCCAAAGTCTGAGACCCGACCCGATTCAGTTGGCTCTACCCTTCGTTGCCAGAGCTGGGCTGCTACTGTCGTTGCCACTCCCTCACCGTCTTCTCTTCCCGCTAGTCCCAATCTTCAGTGCATAACTTCCGGCGACGTAACCCCGACGGCAACTACCCCAAGGAGATCAAACAGAAGCCCTCTCTCTCTTCTCAGCCTTTCTTCTTCTTCTTCTTCTTCTCCAACTCCTTCCTCACCGAAATCTCCGGCGAGCTTCTCCCTCCTCAAATCAAGACTCTGTTTCACCAAAGTAAGTATCAACAAACCCAACTTCAAACACTCAAAGTTTGCATTTTTATTCATTGTTCTGTTATTATGAGCAGAGTAGCAGCAGCAGCAGATGTGGAATCTGCTTACAGAGCGCGAAAGCAGGGAGAGGAACTGCGATATTCACGGCGGAGTGTTCTCACATTTTTCATTTCCCCTGCGTAGCTTCACGCGCCGGTGATCGGAATCTACTCACCGCCTGCCCTGTTTGCGGTGCGTCATGGAGAGAGACTTCCCTTCTCCCTCTGTCTCTCTCTTCCTCTTCCCCTCTCCACGAGCTGGACACTCCAAAGTCCGGATCCGAACCCGATTCCAGGACCCGAGAATCCAAGAACAGCAAGTCCTTGAGAGTCTACAACGACGACGAGCCTCTCATCTCTTCCCCAATCTCCCCTGCCGGTTTCAACACCATACTGGAATCAGATGAAAACGACTACGACGAAGAAGAGGAAGAAGATAACGGCGGTTTTAAAGGCTTTTTCGTTAACACGCCGTCACCGTTAACGTCAAAGAAAAAGTTAACGGATTCAGTTAATAATGTCCACGTGGACGTCAAGCTGTCTTCGGAGGCGGCAATTGTAGCGGTTGGAAGAGGTAACGAGACTTACTCTGTGTTGATGAAGGTTAAGTCCCCTCCGTTACCGACGTCACGTAGATCTCCGATGGATTTAGTAACGGTTCTTGACGTCAGCGGAAGCAAGATTGAGACGGTGAAGCGAGCGATGAAGCTGGTGATATCGTCTCTACGAGAGACTGATCGTTTGTCTATGGTCTCGTTCTCCTCGAGCTCGAAACGTTTATCGCCGCTACGAAGAATGACGGCGAACGGAAGGAGAGTAGCTCGTCGGATTGTGGATGATATCTCCGGCGACGGCGATGGGATGAGCGTGAACGATGCGGTTAAAAAGGCGGCGAAAGTGATCGAAGATCGCCGGCAGAAAAATCTCTTCGCCACCATCTTCGTCTTAACGGACCGTGATAGAAACTCGGCCCGTCAAGCCCAAAAGGCCCACTCTGATTTCGTGTCGTCCACGCGCGTCTCTCACTCGGAAATCCCCACGCACACTTTTCACCTCGGCGCGTGTAATAACCACGTTATCCCGGAGGACGTGATTGCCAAACGCATTAAAGGTTTGTTGAGTTTATCCGTTCAGGATGTTACTTTACAGCTCGGATTGGTTTCCGGGTCCGGTCAAGGAGAGGTTACGTCGGTTTACTCATTATCGGGTCGACCCCTTTGGCTTGGATCCGGGTTGATTCGGTTGGGTGACATGTACGGCGATGAAGAAAGAGAAGTGTTGGTGGAATTAAAATCACCTGTCTCTTCTTCGTCTGGTAGATCCCACAGAATCATGTCCGTCCGATCTCGCCACGTAGACCCTACCACTCAGGATACAAGGAGTTCAGATGATCGAGCGCTTCTCATACCACGTCCTACAGCCGTTAGATCATCTAACACGAACATTGCAAGGCTCAGAAACGTCCACGTCAGCACACGTGCCGTGGCAGAGTCTCGGCGGCGAATCGAAGCCAATGATTACTCGGGTGCTGAGCGAATGCTGACGTCAGCTCAAGCTTTGTTGGTGCAATACGGCTTGAATTCGGGTGACGCGTGCTTACGTGGTTTGGACGCTGAGCTGGCAGAATTGAATCGCGTAAGAGGTAAACACGTGGTGGTGAAGAGCCCAGAGCCTGTGGCTCAGAAGACTGAGCCGCTTACACCGACATCAGCTTGGAGAGCGGCTGAAAGATTGGCTAAAGTGGCGATCATGAGGAAGCATATGAACAGAGTCAGCGACCTTCATGGATTTGAAAATGCAAGATTCTAGTCTCTTCTTTTTGTTTGCTGTTTCTTTTTTCTCTTATGATGAAGTTTTGTAATGATGTGATACAAAGAGATAGAATGGTATATGAAACATGTTTATGGATTTGTTTTTTTTTTGTTTTGCTAAATCCTTAAAATCTAGTTTTGGATATGGCATTTTACAAATTGTATACAATATTCACAATGGGTTGTGTCAACTGCAATTTCATGAAGGTAAATTTAAGTTACGGAGAGTATTTCTACTAATTCACTCTTTTAACTCAATTTCACTCCTTTTTAGTTGCTGTGATATGAAGATGTATAGTATTTAAAATTAAATTAGTTTGGATATCTGACATTTAAATTGTGGGTGCTCTATTATTAAAAAAAAAATTGTAACGGCGGTATTATTAGTCTTTGCTTTTGTCTCATGTACTTTGTACATTGAATAAATCTCATGATGATATAGTCTTACCTTTTAACTTTTATTCCCACTTTTTGTGCCTCTATTGTGTTCCCCATTATAATTTCACAATTATGTTCCCTATTAACTACCAATAACATTATAGTCGGTCAGTCAAAGTGAAGAGGAAAATTTTGCGTTAAGTGCTCACCATTGTTTTTGGTACGTTTAATCTGGATAGATAGGTGTGCTCCACTCAAATCCAATAATGAATGGCATACATTGAACTCTCTTCATAAAAGCTCCCGACTTTTATCTTTTTCTCGGATTTGGTATATGAAAGCTTCAAATCAAATAGCTCCTCTAAAGCCAAAAGGAGAAGTTACGAACTTACTAGTTGGTGTAAAAGGCTATTGATTGAAACAGTGATGAAATAGAGGATATAAAGTAATTTGGGAAATGTAAAGAATTTCTATATTCAGAAATTTGAACAAACAAGCAGCAACACAAACACGTTCTTATGGGATGTCCGATTATCTAAAACTTCCCTGATAATTTTTGTACACAAAAACCCACCATTTATAAAAATCTTCATCAAAACAAAACACAGCTTACATTCCGACACAGATTTTGTCAGAATTTTTAGTTCCAATTTTCGAGTCATACGTTTGCTTCGTTTTAAAAGTGTAACTGCCTACACCTTGAGATGTCTACATCGGTCGGGCAATAAGGACACTTGAAAGACGACTTGGCGCCATTCTTAGACATTTTGTTGATAGTCTGCTTGCAGAGCACGTGCCCACAAGACATCATCATCGGAGGATTATCATCACTTGACTGTTCCTTGGAGACGGGACAGACAAACACCGAATGAAACTGAAACTCCTCGGATAGTTCCACAGCGACGGGAAGCTGTTCCATAGTCTGCCAGTCGAGCTTCTTGTTCGCCATCACGTTCATGTATTTCAATAGTACAGGCAAAGTTTGTGTACCCGCCGTAATCGTTACACTCAACGGGCTTTCAGATGATTCACCCAGTAGGTTGCAGTATTGCCGTGTTAGCTCTCTGACTGCATTGTTCCACAGAGCGGGAGAGAGAAACTCCGAGTACGGTGATTGCTCGAGGCTGTTCCATAAGAGAGAACAAATGAGCCTCTGGATTTCATGAAGGCGGCTATCTGCATACACGGCGATATGTTTTCTCGCGTAGTTGATAGCTTCTTGGGAGTTTTTACCTTGAGCAATTTCCAGAAAATGTAAACTGTGAAGCTTCATCTCAAGATCAGACCTCGCTTGCTTAAGCTTTTCAGAGTTCAAAGTTGCCCATTTAAGAGCTGGTCCAAGTTCCCTCCTCTTCATGGCTTCAAGTATCTCATACATTTCGATGAAAGACTGTCTAGTGGTACACTCAGATTCACCAGTCTCAGCAACGAAACAGTCACCAATGTCAAACATCCCTTGACGGTAGAAAAAGTTGGCGATAATCTGGTTCACAACATGAGTATCGAACTCGACATTGTTTCTGTAAGCCTTGGAAATGTCGGGATTGAGTTGTTTCTCCAGAACTTTCGGGTACTTGGTCAAAGCCACGTTGAGTTCTTTCTCAGCGGATTCAAGCTGAGTAACCGGAGAATTCTCCATAAACAGTTTCTTCACATCAGCAAGGACAGACCTATGATCAAAAGACGGTGGCGCTTCCTGTATTACACTAAAGGCCTTGTCGATTTCTTGAGACAGCATCTGAACAATCTCGTTAGTTTTGCTATAGGAGAGTTTCTGCTTGTTTGCAACACGATCAAACGCGTCCTTAATACTCTTTAACTCCATTCTCAGTAATGCCTGAGAGACACAAAACACTAAAGTGAATGTTCAAATCCCGACCAAAGTTAAACTCAGTTCTTGTAATGAAACGACAGTGAATATCAGATTCTTATCATCAAATTACTACAAAACATAATTCGGATCTGAAATGATTCAAATCCAAACCTAAAAGCATCACTTCGAAACTTAATTCCAAATTCCGAAACATAACAAAACATCCGATCAGACAATACTAATACAAATGTTTCTGTTACAGACAGATCAGAGAAAGGATTCCAAACACAAATCGGAAGATCTCAGTCAGTTTCTGTAATCATCGGTGAATCAAAGACTTTAACGGAAAGGACGTACCTGAAAATCAATCGCAGAGGTGGAAGATGGAAGTTGATGGTGTGGAGATCAAAGTAGTAGGAACCGCCTTGGGGTAGTCGGACGGATGAACAAAAGAGGAAAACCAGATTTCGTGATTTCGTTAATTTTTGTTTCTTTTTTTTTCTTTTCTTTTATTTTTTTTTGGCTTTTCGGATGTCGTTTGTTCTTCTTATTTTTCTCCATACACTCCCTTAATATCTTTTACGACTTACAAGAAATGATCACGTGCTATGTTATTGGTGACGATTGAATCTCAACCGTTGGATTGATCGAATGGTTTTTGTGTTAGCGTGGAGCGGGGTGATAGAGGATTATAAGCTCTTTGCTATTTGGAAATCTTCTGGACTTTTGGCCTATTATTTTATTTTTAAAAAGGCCCAAATGTTAGTCAGCGAGTGAGATTGCTTGCTTTTGCTTGGCCTGGTAATGAAGATAGACAAACTATGGTGGAAACTAGAAAGTAGTAGAAACATAAAATCCAAAACGTGCAAAACATTTTAGTAATCGAACGTAAGAATATCGACAGAGCAATATATTTTAAAACACACAAAATTATATATTGTTTTGGGGAAAAAAATGAAATTTCTTGGTTTGAAGGAAGATTCCGTTTTATGTAAGGCAAATACAGATTATTATGGTGACAGTACTCTACGAAAGTGTGAAAAGCTTTGATTTTAATGCTCTTTTTCGTAATCGTCCTTGGTGCCAAAGTTCTTGCACCACATCTGTGAAGGAATGGGACGTACCGGCATGTGTGGCCTTTGCTGAAAACCAAAACAAGGAAATGAAAACTATATAGTAGTAGCATGGAAATACACATACTGTAACAACTAAAACGGTGGACTTTTGTCACAAGTGAATTCAAGCTTTGAAGAGTAAGTAAAAAAGCAATGCAAGTCGTTAATAATTTGCCTCCAAACCACTCTTTGAAACCATTTTTGGTGCCCTAAAAGTTGCATAAGAACAAAGAACCAAGCAGACATGAAAAAGGTAACATAATAAAGTCTCCTAGTACTATACACAAACATGCAACATTGCAAACAAAGGCTACACACAGGCTAAAAAAACACAGTTGACATGCAACATTGCAAACAAAGGCTACACACATTGCAAACATCAAGTTGCGTCGATCAATGACAAACACAGACCAAGAAGAACACAGTTGACGGAAGATAAAAAAAAAACCATACTTTCCAAGCAATTCCCTTTCTTACTCAACTGGGTATGAATATGTTATTGCACAGTAGCTGATTCTCTTACTCTTCTCTAAGAAAGTAGCACAGTAATGAGAGAGAGAGAGATATTACCTCGAGCTCAGCAGATTTCATAGCGATGGGGATGCAGACAAGGAAAACACCAAACATAGCAATGGCAGTGTTCCGACGCCAATGTTTGGGCCTACAGTAAGGCCCACCAGACATGCTCCAGACTTTAGCTCTGAAATCTCCACCTCCTCCTCCTCCATGTCCATGCTCTCCTCCTCCCATTTTGATCGGATCAATCAATCCACCTACACACCCAGTTCCTTTCTTCCCTAAATTCGAAATAACGAAGATGAACATATCTATCAATTTACATACCGAACACCCGCTAAAAGAGCTTTGGTTACTACCGAACACTGATCACAGATTCTCCGGATTCCAGTATTAATCACACAACGAGAAACCGTACCTGAAAGGTAGAAGACGAAGTTGGGTGGATCAATAAGTTAATAAATCGTCTTCGCTTATCGACGGAAGAACAAAAACGAGTACAAGCCTCCGATTTCTGATGTTTGTTTTCAGATGATACATTTGTTGGTAGAGAATGAATCTTAGCCGTTGGATTGGTAGAATGTTTTTGTTTTAGTGTGGACCATATGACAGACGATTCAATATAATATATCTTTGCATATTTGGTGGGTCTTCTGAACTCAAAAAGCCCATTTCCTCATTTACAAAGCCCATAGAGGGAAGCAGGTCTCGACTTTGAATAATGTTGGTAGTTTTTATTGGTAAGAATAGGCCAGTGTCATGTAAAAACCACGAAAATTATAAGAAAAAAATATAAACTATGGGGGACAAACAAGTTACGTAACGTCAGAGTCAAATAGTTGCAACTTCGTGCTAGGAACTTAATAGCAGCTTTCATAATCGCTTGGTTTTGGATTTTCTTTAGTTTATAAATGGTGTTGACTGTTAGCGATTGAAGTGTGTATGTTACGTTGAGACCAAAAATTTTAATGTTTTATGAAGCCACTTTAATTATAACCACTGCTAGTTTTAAAGATTGAAAACTATGGGAAACTTCTCAAATAATTGGAATGCAAAAAATTTATGTGCTCCAGTGTAAGAAAAGATGTGAAAACTACATACATATTCAAAGATAAATCTAATTTGATTTGCTAATTATATTTTCTTAGTCCAATCAGAATATTATTTGAGTTTCTTACATGCTAATATGTTTTCTTTTGTGAAACTGATCGTTAAAAGTTAAAACATTTTTTAGATTTTTTTTTTTTTATATCAAACATTTTTTAGATATAAAAGTAAAAATACAAGCAATCCCCTGAAAACGAAAAGAGAACGTCAGGAACAAATAATGCGTTTAATTATGACATCAGTAGAAAACTCTTTTTGTGTGCTGTGAAATTGAGATATCCGAGAAAGGAAAAGGAGAGAAGAGTGAATCAGCCTCCCCCACAAGGAGACAAATTTGGAATCTGTAATGGAAATATAACAACTTACAATTAATATGAGAAAGAACCAATGAAGAATCAAAAAGTGAAGTTTAGAGTAGATACAATATAACACTTGTAACTACTCCCTTTTGCACATGTTTAATCTACAGCGTTCGACTCCATCTAACAAAAACTATACATCATGATTCTAGTGAACTCTTTATTTTGTAAGTAGGTTTGTGCTCGTGGTTCGAAAAGGACTAATGCCTAATGGAGCTGTTTAAAATGGTTTGCCAGTAGAAATTGTGCGGTCTAGAATAAAAGAGGATTCAAATGATATTATTTGTGGTTAGTGATTGTAATCTTTATAGTCTTATATACTATAGTCTATAGTCTTTTTTTTTTTTTTGAACTTTTATAGTCTATAGTCTTTTAGATGGTATTTTATAAGAAACATGAATTATGTATTTATTGTCGGTATGTTTTATATGGATTTCTACACGAAATGCCGATTAGCTATCTAATAATTCGTAGTTAAAAATATTAAAAGAAAATTTGTTGGTTTTTGGTTAGCAGTCTTTTTTCGTAGTTAGCAAACTCATACTATTTCAAAAGTTGAGTATATATGTACAATATAGCTTTCTCGATATATTCAGCATGGAATTAAGATTCAAATGAGTAAATATCTTTTTCTTTTCTTTTTCGAATTTGGATCATTGATGTGAACATCTAGCGGTCACGGCCAAGACCGACAACCAAAAAAATGTCATGAAATTTTCATGGGACTTTCTCGCGTGAGATGTGAATTCTGATCTCTCTCCATCGCCATAATATATGTGCCAACGGAAGACTTCTTTAAGAAAAAACTCTTATTCCTAAAAAAGCTATATTTCAACGAAAGACTTTAATTACGCTCAACTTTTTCCATTTCCTTTTGATTTTTCAAAACCCTTAAACCAATAGAGACACTGGTGGTAATTAGAGTCCATCAATCCGCTTGGGTCCAAACTATGAAAGTTGGGTCGGACCAATATCTTAGGTATTAGAAAGAATTAAGCTCAGTTTCCGGTCTGGTTTAAATAGGGCAAAAAGTGTCATTAATTTTTCCAAGTTTATTGTTTTTTTAATAAGATGATTAATCTCAAATGGCAAATAAATCTACAAGTTGACAGAATTTATAGTACTGAACTTATATGAATTCTAGAAAACCAAGATCACATATACGTAGATTGATCTGGTTCAGTCTGCCACTACATTACACATAAAACGCAGATTGATCTGGTTTCAAGCGAACTTATGGGATCTTGCCGGAGAGATCGATTTGGGTAGGCAAATGTATATATATATGCATGTGTTTATAGTTAAATGACGAGTTGTAATAAAAACATCTTTGTCATCAAAATGAAAACCCCGTGTGACATTGTGATGGTACGTAGTGCCTGCTTTATGACAATTACATACACCTTTTTACATTTCACAATTCATACGAATTTAGTTATCACAAGAATTTAATTTCTCTGTTTTAAAATCCGAAGCGCAGATTCTTGCCCCCATCTTTTTGGTATTGTTACAGTTTGTTTGTTATTTTGTACTCATTATCCTGCGCCCATGCTTGGAATGCAAATTGCAGTGACTTTGATAAAATTATTCTCCATTCACTTTTTGGGCTCAGAAAGCTAGACTCTATAATTACTGATAATTGATACAATCAAGTGAGTTAACGTAAACAATATCATTCCAAAACTACACGTGATGGAGGTACTTGTAAGTGTAAATTTAACAATCATAACGTACATGGTACTAGTTATTTCTTGATACATAAAACACAGTGTGAATCTAATTATAAAATTAGTGTTCGTATACATGTACGTGTTTTCAGCCTTTGCGTGTCCTCCTACGAATCCACTTGCTTTGAGATGCGTGCCCATCTCCTAAAATACAATCGTTTTCGATATTCCGCTAAACGATCAAGCGTATTTCAATATTTTATTTTATTTTATTAGTACTATAGACAAACTCACAAAAGTATAAAATTCGAAAATACAGAATACTATCTGCGGGGAAAAATATTAGTTCTCTTACAATTTGGTTGATGTCTATTTAAACAGAAAATCTGCTTAAAATCATGAAATGATTTGACTAAATCCTTCTACTGTAGTTAGCAATATTAATTTTAACTCAAGATAAGTTAGGAAAGATTTAATTTTAGTTTATTTATCAAACTAAAAATAAAGAGTTTAGATTCATTTTTGTTGGTATTGAGCCCAACTTCGAGTTACCTGTGATCTGTCTTCCTCCGAAGTCAATTCAAGTTACATATATACACCTTCCACACATGGTAAACTGTTCAGATTAACAAAGTATCATGGTAAGGAGTATTAAACGAATGGTCCATTTGATAAATATCATACACTTGCGATATGCGAGAAAAAAAAAACTATACAGAAAATAAGATTACATAACAACTAAAACAAAGTAATCCTGACCAAAATACGGTCTAATGACATAACGTCTAATGATTGTATCTTTATTTTCTATATAGTGCCAAACTATTAAAATCGGAAAACAACTTGATAAAAATGACACTTGCAAAAAAAATTAGACAATGAAGCAAACTTTCAAAACATAAAATCGTTTACAACTCACCGTTTTTTTTCTTTCTATTTCTAAAACAAGTTGAACAAAAAAAGTTGCTTGCTTATTACTTAAGGATTTATTTCCCATCATAACTATTTTAGATAAATAATTCTTCATTTGGTTTAATACTAGCTAAAAAAAGTCAAATCTTATCGTTGATTCCAAAATAAAGTTGAATTTCACACCAAGTACGTGCATTTCAACTGTAGGGAGTAGCAAGAGCTATCGGATTTTCAAACAAAAAAAATCACGTAGCATTTAACATAAATATACTTTCGTTTGCTTTCTTTTAAAAAAATACAAATTAGCACCAACATAAAAATTATCTTACATTATCGCGTGGGACCCATAATAAATGGTATAGTCATCTTTATCAGACCAGCGGTTATGATGTTAAGAAGAGAAAATAAAAAATAACAAAAAAATGGGCTCCTCCTAGGAAGGATAGATCTTAACTATAGTTAACTATCTTAACCATTGATCAAGGTTAAATTTTAACCATGGTTTAAAAAATCTAACCTTTAAAAAGCCCACTTTGGCTTCTCTTCACTTCGCATCATTTCATCGTCTCTTCCGTCAGTCATTTGTTCCCCATAAACTTTAAATGATCTTCTCCTCCGATCATTAATCTCTTTTTATCTTTCTCAGTCTTTCTTGTTCGTGATCTCTCTTCCTCCGGTAAAACTTAACGTTGAAAAGTGGTTTTAGTTTTAATTAAACGATCATTAATGTTGTAATATTGGTGTAAATTCTTGTTTTTGCATGGTTGGTTTGCAGGAAACGGTAAAAGATGTCTGCCGGTAACGGAAATGCTAACGGTGACGGAGGATTTAGCTTCCCTAAAGGACCAGCGATGCCGAAGATTACTACGGGATCAGCTAAGAGGAGTGGCGGAGTATGCCACGACGACAGTGGTCCGACTGTGAAGGCTACGACGATCGATGAGCTTCACTCGTTACAGAAGAAACGTTCTGCTCCAACCACACCTATTAACCAAAGCGCTGCAGCCGCTTTCGCTGCCGTCTCCGAGGAGGAGCGCCAGAAGATTCAGCTTCAGTCCATCAGGTCCGTTTAACTTATAAATTCACATGTAGTTCATGTCGACGTAACCAAAGTTTGTTCTATAAATCTGTTCTGTTTTATATCGAAAACAAGCAAGATATTGCGTTTTCGTGTCGTTCATTTTCATAAAAAAAAGAAAGAAGAACAAAATCAGGAGTTTTGTTTTCTTATTTGTAAAATTGTCTTCTAGCTAGATATATTTTATATTTAATTTCTTAAAATTTTCTAACGCACCGAAATTGAAAAAGAAATCAATTACTCTTTCTTCTATTTTTACGCAGATATGTTTTTTTATTTTCTTTGTATAGCTTAGTAAAAATATTCAAAGAGTATTTAATGCGCCATAGCGAGTATTACCCGATAAAATATTTAATGTGCATGACACGTGGGACGAAATGACACGTAGATAATAATTTTAAATTTTGATTACCGTTGTTGATATGTGACACATTACACAGTGCATCATTGGCGTCGTTGACGAGAGAATCTGGACCCAAAGTTGTAAGAGGAGACCCGGCGGAGAAGAAGGCCGACGGTTCGACTACTCCTGCGTACTCACACGGACAGCATCACTCTATCTTTTCTCCGGGACTAGGTGCTGTCAGTGATAGCTCTTTGAAGTTCACCCACGTCCTCTACAACCTTTCTCCCGCAGGTGAAATATCTCAAAAACACTATCAGATTTTTTCATAAATGTTGAAGCTTTACGACGAAATGATTTACGTATTTTGTTTGTTGTAGAGCTCTACGAGCAAGCTATCAAGTACGAGAAAGGTTCGTTTATCACTTCCAATGGAGCTTTGGCGACGCTTTCTGGTGCTAAGACTGGTCGAGCTCCGAGGGATAAGCGTGTCGTTAGAGATGCAACGACAGAGGACGAGCTTTGGTGGGGAAAGTGAGTGTCTTGATCTTGATTCTCTCATTGTGATTAATGAAAGTTCGGATTTTTATTATCCTCTGTTTCGGTTATTGATTTTTATTATCCTCTGTTTCGGTTATTGATTTTTATTTGGTTTGAATTGTTTGATTTTAGGGGTTCGCCGAATATCGAAATGGATGAACATACCTTCATGGTGAACAGAGAAAGAGCTGTTGATTACTTGAATTCCTTGGAAAAGGTATTAAGTTTTGAAACTTGAATCAGTGTTCTGACTTCTGAGTGTGTTCACCTTAAGAGTTTGGATCTAAGTTGGTACTGTTTGGGGGGGTTTTTTAGGTGTTTGTCAATGATCAGTTCTTAAACTGGGATCCGGAGAACAGAATCAAAGTCAGGATTGTTTCAGCTAGAGCTTACCATTCTCTGTTTATGCACAACATGTAAGTGAAAAAACCGTCATTCTTTTATTGTTCTGTCGCAATGTGTCCCTTTTGAGTCTGGTTTTGGGTGAATGTACACAACAAAATGGATAATTGGCGAGGGTGGCAGGTGTATCCGACCAACTGCGGAGGAGCTTGAGAGCTTTGGTACTCCGGACTTCACTATTTACAATGCTGGACAGTTCCCGTGTAACCGTTACACTCATTACATGACATCGTCCACTAGCGTAGACTTAAATCTTAGTAGGAGGGAAATGGTTATACTCGGCACTCAGTATGCTGGTGAAATGAAGAAGGGTCTTTTCAGTGTGATGCATTACCTTATGCCTAAGCGTCGGATTCTCTCTCTTCATTCTGGATGCAATATGGGAAAAGATGGAGATGTTGCTCTCTTCTTTGGACTTTCAGGTATAGTAGTAGTGTCATCACCAAGCACCATGTTTTTGGTGATGGTGAAGGGAAAGATAAGTCGAATGATAACAACACAAATTACCCCTGAAACTTAAAAGACTGCTTGCCTCTTTGTTTTAATGAACGTGTGAATTGAGATTGATGGTTGTTTGTTTCTATGAATGTTGATTGCAGGTACCGGGAAGACGACGCTGTCTACTGATCACAACAGGTATCTGATTGGAGATGATGAGCATTGTTGGACTGAGACTGGTGTTTCGAACATTGAGGGTGGATGCTATGCTAAGTGTGTTGATCTTTCAAGGGAGAAGGAGCCTGATATCTGGAACGCCATCAAGTTTGGAACAGGTAAGAATACACAATCTATAGGAATTGTTTTGAGAATTAAAAATACAAGTCAGTGGAATAACAATAGGTTTTTGACCTCGTTGCAGTTTTGGAAAATGTTGTGTTCGATGAGCACACCAGAGAAGTGGATTACTCTGATAAATCCGTCACAGGTAAAAAAATAGAAGTGTTTTTATCTTTCGTTTCTCTTCCTCCTTACAATTAACAGAATGATCATCTTCGTTTCTCCTTGTTTTGCAGAGAACACACGTGCTGCTTACCCGATTGAGTTCATTCCAAACGCGAAAATACCTTGTGTTGGTCCACACCCGAAAAATGTGATTCTTCTGGCTTGTGATGCCTTTGGTGTTCTCCCACCTGTGAGCAAGCTGAATCTGGCACAAACTATGTACCACTTCATTAGTGGTTACACTGCTCTGGTATGTCCCAAAACAAAGTCTTCCTTTTTTTTGTTAGGATCAATCTTCATCAACTTCAGGACCTTAACCAAAGACTTGAAAATATATATAGGTTGCTGGCACAGAGGATGGCATCAAGGAGCCAACAGCAACATTCTCAGCTTGCTTTGGTGCAGCTTTCATAATGTTGCATCCTACAAAGTATGCAGCTATGTTAGCTGAGAAGATGAAAACACAGGGTGCTACTGGATGGCTCGTTAACACTGGTTGGTCAGGTGGCAGGTATGTCCGGTTATGGAAACCTATACAAGAAAAAAAGTTGCCTTGTCGTGTGATTTTGTAGGTTATAAACATCATATGTAACGTTTTTGCTCCTTTTTGCAGCTATGGTGTTGGAAACAGAATCAAGCTGGCATACACTAGGAAGATCATTGATGCAATCCATTCAGGTAGCCTGTTGAAGGCGAACTTCAAGAAAACCGAAATCTTTGGGTTTGAAATCCCAACTGAGATCGAAGGGATACCTTCAGAGATTTTGGATCCTGTCAACTCGGTTAGTTTCTACAAAAACCTCTCTCTTTTGAGAATTGCTAACTGATGAATGATGAACCAATATTTGTTTTATTATGAAAATTTGCAGTGGTCTGACAAGAAAGCACATAAAGAAACTCTGCTGAAGCTGGGAGGTTTGTTCAAGAAGAACTTTGAGACTTTTGCTAATCATAAGATGGGTGTGGATGGTAAGCTTACGGAGGAGATTCTCGCTGCTGGTCCTATCTTTTAGAGAACTATGATGTTTGTCAGAAGAAAAAAACATTATTAAGAATAAATGGGGACTTGTGTGTTTTTGTTGTGTATCTCTGTCCAGAGAGTAAGAGAATTTGATATATGAAATGGTGTGGAGAACTTCCAAATGTGGTGGGCCTCGTGGATATGAAATGAAATATGACCATTATGTAATTTGACTTCCATCTATTGTTCATTTATTATTTTTCTGTGATAAGAGGAGGAAATTTAGCTTAGTTTTACAAAAAAAGGCAAATATTATGTTCTGGCCTATTTTGATAATGGTATGCTAAATGGGTAGGGATAAAATTATCTATGGAATAGCAATATACCGTCTAATTTCTATAAATTAATATTCGATAAATTAATAAATATTATAAGTTAATAAATTTATCTAGTTTCAAGTCGAATTAGTGTAAAATTTAATAAAACTCGATAAGATAATAAGATAATAATTTTTATGAAACCTTTGTACAAATATATAGTTCCAATAAAATTATAAATTAAAAATTATATATATAAGAAACATACTCAAATATGAATATAATATTTTTTATTTAAGTTAAAAATCTTTTTAATGTTTTATCTTTATTTTTATTTATTGTATCAAAATTTTAATGATGGTTATCTTTTAGATTTAAATTTAAAATATATAATTTTTTTATACTCAATAAATTTTGTATTTCTGATGTTTTCAAATATATTGTAATAACATTTTAAGTTTCATTATTGCTGTAATGATTATTTTGAATATATTTTGAATTTCTGAAAATATATTATTTTTACATAGATATTCAATACATGTTATTAAAATTTATTGTAATGCAATAAATAATTTAATCTTCATTTGTATATGTCATTTTTATTAGAAAATTCATTTAAATTCTTTAAATTTCTTAACATAACATTATTTTCAAAAAAAATTCTAAAAAATATTATGGACTGAACAAATTTTTTCAATTTATTAATTTATTTATTAACTAATAACTTTATACATTAATAATTTTTTTAAGTCATAACATTATTAATTTATAGAGGCTTTATTATATATGGAAAGAAAATGTATATTTATCCAAATCAAACAAGGATCAGGTTGATCAGATCAAGAGAGAAAATGATTTTTTTTTAAGAAGTCAGATATTATCTAAAGAATTACAAATAAAAAATTGTTTTCTTAAGTCACTCTTTTTCCTAAGGAAAAGAAAAGGAAATTGAAAAATAGTTAAATGGAAATTCGGATACTCAAATTCTTTTCGCCTATAAAAGCTTCCCCATATTTTTGTATTTCATGCTCTCTCGCTCTCGACTAAGTCCTCCCCAAAGAAACAAAGAAGCTTTTTCGATTTTCCTCTCGAGACTCTCGCATCCTTCGTGTGGATTCGTTTCTCAAAGTAAGTTGTCTTCTAATTTTTCCAGTGCTAATACTAGTTTCTTGTTTCGAAAGTTTCCGTCGATTTCATTGACTAAACCTAATAGAAACTGTTCTTGTTTTTCATCGTATCGCACATCTGGTAGAAACTTTAAACCCTAAAGATTAGTTTGGAAAACAGAAACAAGTTATGGTTGCGTTTTTGTCTAGTCGATTGCTACTCTGACGTAGAAACCCTAATTTTCGTTATCTCTCCATATATCGTCGATTTTGTTTCCTTGGTTTCATCTTCTAATCGCAGAAAAAAGTTATTTCTTACTTGCATGTTGACGATGTTTTAGGTGATAGCATATACATATTGAAATTAAGGATATCTCTTAATGTGATTTTTACTTGCAGGGCAATCAGTATGACAAGCTATCTTTCAGAACTTATGCAACGTTCCGAAACAGAGTTTCTTGAACTTCGTCAACGAATTAAGGAATCGATCAGGAAGAAGACGCAAAACGTAGGCGATATTGCTCCAACCTTAGAGTCAGGGCAACGAAAAAGAAAACTTCCGTATGACGAGTAAGTGATATTTCCTTAATTCTTTGTGTTTATATAATTATATTAAGCAAGAATTGAGTTTCTTTTTTTTAACTCTGTTTTTATAATTCGAAAACACAGGTTTGGTTCCTTCTTTGGTCCTTCTCAGCCTGCCATTGCTTCAAGAGTATTGATAGAAAGCAAACCACTGTTGCAAGATGATCTTCTAGCTGCTAAAATGATAGACTCGATCCAAACTGTATGTCTCGTCAGATCCTTCTCTTCTTCTTCTTTTTTTCTTTTCGACTGTTCTGTTTCATAGTCATTGCAAGTCTTGTTATGATGCTGATGAAATTGCTTGTGTGTCATGCGTGCAGAAGAAGAGTTCTGGTCCAACGAGTGGTTCAGAGGCTAATGAGGTAAACAACTTTCCAACGCCATCATTGATTTTTGATGTTTTTGCTAATGAGGTAATAAACTTTTTGCTAATATGCCTTTTTTTTACTTGTTGGCTTTGTAACAGTTGAAAGTAAAAGCTGAGAAACTTAGAGAATCAAGAGACTACTCTTTCCTTTTCTCTGATGATGCCGAGCTTCCTGTTTCCATAAAAGAACCACCTTCTGTTAACACTCCTATTCCTAACGTTAGACCAAGTTCCAAAGGAGGCCAAACGAATCGTTCAAGACCGGATTCTTCAGGCAGCCGAGTGCGTTCAAGACCAGGTTCATCAACTACAGGTCAAGCACAAACAAAGACTGGTTCTGCAATAAGCTCTCAAACGCATAAACCAAGTTCCAAATTAGGTACTCAGAGACCAGCTCCTGCAAGAAAATCTGTACCAATGGATCCTAGGAAAAGGCCAACTCAGAAGCCACATTCCTCATCAAAGCCATTGACATCCGGTCATAAACAACAAAGTGCAGAACAGAGGAAGGGTTCCAACGAACTCAAAAGCTCTTCTCAAACAGTTCCAAGGCAGCACGCATTGGCTCCTTCGAAACAGCGGGTGATTAGCAAACCACCATTGAAGCAAACTCATCAACTGAAGAAGAAGAAGGTGTCAGAAGAAGATGAACAGGCGTTTCGAATGCTTAGAGAGATATGCAACACTGATCGTTTTGCCGGTCGTGATTTAGAAGATGATAGCGACATGGAAGCTAGCTTAGAAGATATCATCAAGGAAGAGAGACGAAGGTACAAATTTACATACATGTTTTCTATGTTTTAACTTCCCCATTACCTGCAGCAATGTTACAAGATGTTTGAATATCCAAAGTTCATGTTTGTTTGTTTGTTTGATACAGTGAGAAGATTGCGAAGAAAGAAGACGCGGAACAACTACGGTTGATAGAAGAAGAGAAAAGGCGAGAAAGAGTCATGAGAAAGGAGAAGAAACAGAAGCTGAGCCATTAAATCATTTTATTATTATGTAAATGTATATATGATGATCCTCTGTTTTCCTTAGTACATTAATTTCCAAAGTTTGATTCTTTATGGGTAAAATGTCTTATTTTTTTCCGCTAAAGATTTGTCACTGATCATTATAGTAAAATTCTGATACTTGTTTACGCAAATGACATTTTGTTTGTCAGTATACCGAACCAAATCACTCTGGTATAGGATTAATAAAACCGAAAATTAAATGTAAACCAAATTTTAGCTGTTATATTAATTACCATTAGCCCTAACTGAACCGGGCCTAAACATGAGAACAGGAATAAACTATTCTTGTTCTTTCTCATCACTTGAGGTCTGTATACTAAACTGTTCTGTTTCGATTGAATTCCTCAAAGGGAGAAATAAGTTGTCAAGTTAGAAACTTTACGGCTTCCAAGGTTAACCCTTTCATCTGCTATTATAGTTCTTCCAAGAATGGGCATAGAATTGGTGTTTTGGTCGCTTGTAAGAAGATTTGGTTGTGAAAGTTAAAACCTTATTTTCAGCTGCGAAATTTCTGGTTTTTAATGCAAAGTTCTGATATTTATTGCAGATGCAAGGAGGGTTTTTGTTTTTGTCGGCACGAGACAGTATGATTTCGATCGAAGTAACAGAAAGAGGGATGGGAAAGAAGCTGTAATCGATGTTCAAAGCACGTCTTGGTGAGTCCTGTCAAACATCAATTTCTGATCTTTCTCTGTCGTAATATGTGGAATCAATGGCGGATTTCACCCGATTTTTGTTTAGCTTTGGCTCAAAACATCAACAAGTTTCTTGATCAGTGCTTTGGTTGATTCACTTTGATTGTTTCTAGAAACTTGAATGGAGTTGGTCAAGATGAAGTGTGTATTGTATCTCTGTCATATCTTGGGGTATTGCATTAGTAAGATATGTTGGAATGTTAGACTGATGCGAGATGGTCATGGGTTTGAATTTTATTATTTGGTAATTACAATTTGGGTTCTGATAGCATGGGGCTAGTACTGGTTTTGGATAATATACAGATTCAAAATGTGGCTTTGTTCATTGCAACTTTGATCTATTGGTTAACACTGTCATTGTGCTAGGCACTTTTGAGGATCCGGTTCAAAAGAAAGCTTATACAAACCCAGAGAGCATTTTGTGTAGTGATGTGCTTATTTTGTGTCTGAACACAGGACATGCTCAAAAGGGGGTACAGTAGAAAAATCTTGAGAACTTGACGAATGTTTATTACAGGTTAGTTTTAGGTTATAGATCACTTTCTTTTCTTGTTGATATGAGTGCTATAACAGAAACAAAGCCATAGGAGCTCATCAGATATCATGTTGCATTTTCATATTTATGATCTCGCAGATTTCATGGTGAAATCTGAGGGTTGCACATAAGTAATTGCCTCTAAGTCTAGTTGCAAATGTTGGTCGTTGATGAGCAATACAACAAAAAGAGAATAAGGAAGAAGCACCTTCTGCGTTTAATTGATACAATATTACCAGCTATTGTGTTTCATGAAAGTCAGTTTCTTTTTCTTCTCTGTTACAGCTCTTGAACGGATATCCCATTTTCTTCTTTCTCTATTATAGAGATCAGTTTTAGTGTAATTCATTAGCAGCTGACTAAAGGTCATTTTCAAGTTTGTTAGGTTAAACGTTTAAGGATTAGGATGAAACATTGCCATCAAGTCCATAGAAGATCCATCAATTATATTGCCAATGTGCTCCAAAATTCATCAACCAACATATAATGGCTGGGGAAAAATAATAATAAAAGAATCTGTATCAAGTCTCACTAAAGGGTTTCTTGCATGATACATATGAGATAGGGTTCTCTGTTTAATTCTATATTACCCATTTGTCTGTATCTGTTTGTTCTTTTTCGTTTTCATTTTAGGGTTTGACTTCAAAAAGTTATTATGCTCTCGCATTAACCAATGATACGGATTAGTTCTTGAGAAATGAAATTAAGAATTTAAAATTACACCCTAGTCATGTATATATATAGTTGGAGCTTTGAAAAGTTATGGTACTTGGATATTATATTGAAATTTTATGTAAGTAGTATTAGTAAATACGAAATCTTGATTGCAGTAGCCAAGATGCTTCTATCATGGGGCTTAGTAATGGAGGAAAAGAGAGAGATTAGCTGTAAATCAACTGGCTTTTGCTTTATATTAGTTGATTATGTAATAGCCCACGTGTTTTTTCTTTGTCTATCTTAGCATTTTTACTAGATTCTTCAACACTTTCAATTGTTCTTTGAATTATTTTCATATTTGTTTTTAACTTAAGTGTCTAACTCACCTCTTTTACTGTATATAGAATAGCACGTTTGCACAAGACACAAGAGAACCATGAATGTATCCACATGTCTCTCTCTTGATAACTAGTACTATTTACAAATAATGACATTCTAAGTATTTTATATCTAGTGTTCTGAAAAAAGAAAAAGATCAATATAGACCAAGCTAAACTCAAATGGTGATTTATAGACAAAACCGATGTTTAGAAAGAGTTATGCATTTGTGATGACTGATGAGACACTTTTAAATATTTACCTATAAGCAATGCTGTTTCACCCGATTTTATTGAGCTTGGACTCAAATTCCGACAAGTTTCTTGATCAGTGCTTTGGTTGATTCAAATTTGATTTATTACTAAAACCTTGGATGGAGTTGATCAAGATAAAGAAAAAAAATTCTAATGAGAGAACAGGGATGTTGTAGCTCTGTGATATCTTGGGTATATTACTGTATTAGTCTTCTGATGGAAGGGGTCTGAGGCTATTTTAGAACTCAGGGACGAGTTATGAAGCAAACCTCCTAAGATCGATATGGAGTTAAATTTCATTCTTTGGTAATTACAATAATTCGGGTTCTGCTGGCATGGGGCTAGTGCTTGTTTTGGCCTTCAAATTCGTTGAAACTTTGATCTAGGGTAGAGAAAGATTCGAGGTTATCGTTAACGCTGCCAAGGCGCTTTTAAGGATCCAGTCCAAAGAAAGCTTATACAAAAGAAAGCTTATAAATAAAGGACAAAACAAACATATCTGTGTTTAAATTGATACTGTTTTGAATTTTTCTATGCACAGAAGACATGGTCACATGAATAAAAGCTTGCTGCTGCATGCTGGTAACTGTATTTGCAAACTCAAGTCACAGTTTTTTTTTGTTCATCTATATCACAGCTCTTCAATGATATGCTTATTTTTCTTCTTTCTCTGTCGTATGGATCAAATTAATGTAGTAGAGCTGGTTTCAATCTGAAACTGTGTTCTGAAGATTTCTTTTGGTTCGTTAACAAGTTTGTTAGGTAAAAAAAAACTGAGGATTAGGATGAAACAGTGCTATCAAATCCACAGCAAATCCATCAATTATAGGGCCAACTTGCTCTAAATTCATCAACCAACACATAATGGCAGAGAAAAAAATTAATTAAAAGGGCTAGTCTCACTAAAAGGGTATCTTAAAGCTTATATAATAAGGTTTCTCTGTGTTAATTCTATATTCACCCATTTGTTTGTATCTGTTTGTTTTCTTTCGTTTCCGTTTAGGGTTTGACTTCAAAAATAATTATGCGCTCATGTTAACCAATGATACTGATCCAGAGAACTATATTAAATATCAAAAGTAATTTAGTATATAGATCTCGAGATAATGAAATGAGGTTTTTAAAATATATCCTAATCATGTTACATGTACTTGGAGCTGTATACAAAGAATAATACTGATTATATATTATTAAAATTTCATGTAAATAGTAAGTGCAAGCTATTTTTGCAGGAGCCAAGATGCTTCTATCATGGGGCTGAGTAAATGAATGGGGAGGCAGAGAACGAGAGAGATTAACCTGTAACTGAACTGGCATTTATTTATAGATTAACAATTAATAGCCCACGTGCCTTTTAGTTTTGTTTGCCTAGCTTCGCATTTCTACGAAGTTCAACAATTTCGATAAAATTTTGATGTAAAATAATATAATCTTACTAAGTTGTTTACCTAAGTGATGTCATGATATATGCAACTTTTTTTTGTTTCTACTATATTCAGAATAGCACGTTTGCACAAGACACAAGAGCCCCGGAAACTGTCCACATGTGTCTTGTCTCTCTTAAAAGTACTATATAGTATACACAAACAACAACATTTCGATGGTTTATATTTGTCGATATAGAGATAAAACTAAACTCAAATGATGATTTAGAATTTAGATCAAACCAATCTTTAAGCAAGTATCACGTATTTATTTGAACTGCGATTACGTTTAACTGACGCACATATGCGATCCATATCATATGAAATGTTTTTCTCTGTATATTATATAACGTATTTTTGTATACAAAATAATCTCAAAATTTTACATATTGATCATGTACTTCTCTATTTTTTTCCATATAATATGTCATTTCAATCTTTTAAACTCAATGGTATCTTTTAATATTATTATCACACTCAATACTCAATAGGTGAAATTTCCTAAGCTCAATTATATTATATTTCAAACTTAATTAATCCCTCAATGGAGAATCAATCTTAGTATCTTCCGTTGCTACGCCTGAAGTTTCGTCCCGCACCAAAACTCAATTCAAGCTCTTTCTAGAATATATAATCGACGCTATGATACAAGATAGTCAATTTTGGTGTACTGTCATGTTTAACCTAGCCGTGTATGAAATATTAGACCTGACTGATAACTCTTAGTGGTTAAATGGTTGTGTAGATCCATTTTCTAGAAGCACTAATTTTCATTCACAATAAACATTAACACTTCTATATTCAATCGTATTTGATTGTACCTCGGAAATTAATATTTACGATATATACTATCCTTTTATCTTTTGTTTGAAAAGAAAATAATGGAAACTTTAAATAGCGTAACAATGCCTAACCAATACCATAGAAAATTCCCATCAAATCCCAGGGAGATCTTTGGTTGGTGCCTGCCACATTTAGTTTTACACAACAAAAGTAGAAATTACTAAATATTGGTTTATAAAGCTAGAATATATATGGTGAACAAAAAAAAAAAGCTAGAATATATTCAATTGGATTGGACCCACCATTTGCTTTGGATTAATGTAGACTTTTTCGGTCCTCTTATGTCTATTTTCTCATATTATAATTCGATATTTGATTATGAAGCTGTAATGCCTTCCTTCTTATTGGTTCTTTTCGGAAGAAGAGAATATATTATATATGTATATATTCTCATTTACTAGTCGAATGTGTAATATGTAGGTTGCAATTGTGGGTTATCTTCGCTATGC
Source organism: Sisymbrium altissimum (assembly GCA_900406495.1). NCBI lineage: Eukaryota > Viridiplantae > Streptophyta > Magnoliopsida > Brassicales > Brassicaceae > Sisymbrium > Sisymbrium altissimum. The sequence continues at coordinate 14,410 of OVBI01000519.1, read as the reverse complement.
TGTAAAATACTTTTTTTTTCGTTTTCTATTATATTTTTTTCTTAGAACTTTTCCATACCATTCATGTCTAAATAGTTGCAAGAGTTGATGACATAGTTAATAAGATTATTATCATCAATATAGCAGAAAATGCAGTTGATATCATCAGTCTAATTGACGGAGTTTAAAATTTTTGTTTCTAAAATATTGATGAATGATGAGTTAAAAGCAAAAAAAAGAACAAAAATATATTATACGATGACATCGATAAATTACTTAGATATAACACGTGTTTTACTACGGGTTCATATGCGTTACCGATGACTGATGATACAAAACAGTAATAATATTTTCACGGGTAAAGAGGGAGCGGTGACTGATACTAGAAAAGATAAATAAAAAAATGTAGTGGTAAAGGATACCGTTTGGTAAATTCAGTACCATTTTTACTAATCAAACCGAATGTGTATATAACTACTAATACTGCTATTATTAGAAGTAATTTAGCTCATATATGCATTTTCTGGTTAATTAGTTAGAAACCCAAACAAATGGGAGTAAACGGAATATTATTAGTGTTGGGGCTAAATTTTATATAGTAAACTGATAGTCTTTCACACGTGCAAATTACTCCATACTTGTGCCTATATATACATAATTACATGTATAAAACTTCACGCACAAACCCCAAATACCTTCCTGTCTCTCTCTCCACTTCCAAGAAGAAGGTGAGTTTCAATCAACATTCTCCAACTTTTTTTGGTTTTGGATATAACCTTCTCCAATTTTCTAGGGCTACAGCAACTAAATTGTCGTTTCTTTAGAATTCAAGAAACATATATCATACCAGTTATTGTGATGTTTCTCGATCCTGGGTTTTTAAATGTCAAATCATGTATACGAATAGCCCAAGATCTATTAGTTTACTTGCATTCTTTTAGTTAAATACAATTTCTTGTCTCTACATTATATATTAATGTTCTTATTGCTTTTTTTTTTGTTCTTATGTTCTTATTGCTTGATTTGACCATTTTCAAATTTTGATTTCCCAGATAAGAAGATGAATATGTTCTCCACAAGATGGTTTTCTGAGCAGGTATACATACACACACAAGCCTGTATATATGTGTCTATACCTATCTAACTATACAAAAAAAAAAAAATGTCGTCATCTATTAAATCGTCATATTATTATTTGTTGTTGTGATGATATAGGAATTAGAAGAAAATAGCATCATTCAACAATATCACATGAACTCAATAGTGGGAGAGATCAATGAAGCTCAACACACCCTTCCACACTCTTTCTCAACTCTTGTGACCACCACCAATGATCCTTCTTATGATGATTTGATCGAAACGAAACCATCAAAAATCCTCAAGACAACTTACATATCACCCAAATTGCCACCACCAACCTCTTTTCCTCTTCCTCCTAATTCAAAGCCTCATCTTCATCATCATCAGCCTTCCTCAAGAATTCTCTCTTTCGAGAATGCCTCTCCAATAGTTATGGATCATGAGTACCCTCCCACCTATCTAAACTCAATCTTTAACCCCAACGTTGAGGACGAAGTGCCGCTAAACCGGCCCAATGAGCCGACTAATCGAAAAGGGACCAAGAGGGCTCAACCTTTGTATAAAAGCCAATCCAACGCTCAAGATCACATAATCGCCGAAAGAAAACGTAGAGAGAAACTTACTCAACGATTTGTAGCTCTTTCTGCTCTAGTTCCTGGCCTGAAAAAGGTACATACCACATCAAATCTCCCTTATTAAATTGTCCAAATAAAGAACAATTTTGTTAATATTTTGAAACTTTGTTTATAGATGGACAAGGCTTCGGTGTTGGGAGATGCACTAAAGCATATAAAATATCTCCAACAAAGAGTGGGAGAGTTTGAGGAACAAAAGAGAGAAAGAAGATTAGAATCAATGGTTCTTGTGAAGAAGTCTAAGCTGATTTTGGACGATAATAATCAATCATCTTCGTCTTCGTGTTGTGAAGATGGCTCCTCCGGATTAGATCTTCCCGAGATGGAAGTAAGATTTTTGGATAAAGAAGTTTTAATCAAGATCCTTTGCGAGAAGCAAAAGGGCTATGTTGCCAAAATTATGGCCGAGATTGAGAAATTTGATTTCTCAATAACCAACTCAAATGTTTTACCCTTTGGACCAACACTTGATATCACCATTGTAGCTAAGGTATGCAAAAATATATATAGTCAGACGCACATGCACATATATAAACGAAGAACTTGTTCTTAATTTTTAGAGTAACACCGCTTAATGTATTTTTGCAGAAGGAGAATGATTTCAACATGACACTCATGGATGTTGTAAAGAGCTTGAGGTCTACTTTATCGAAGTTCATGTGATTATTACAAATTTCATGCTAAAACTCAATTTCTTTGGGAGATTTAGTTGTACAAATCTAAGAATCATCAGTTTTTTTTGCCATAAAAATGTTTATTTTTTTTATTGATAAGTTTGATTGGAGGTTTTCTTAATTTGTTTATCTATGCACAAAATTTGAATAGTTGGAGAATCATTCCTCTCATAAGTATTGATATTAATTAGGACATTTTTCATGGGATTTTTTCCAGTCTCTTTTGGCCTTTACCCTTTACTCTCCTTTTTATATAGTTATCTGAATTTATCAAGATGTAAAGCACTTTCATTTGTCTAATTGAGTGTTGAGTCAATGTTGATTTTTTTTTTGACATCTATCTTTCATGTTGTATATGTTTCCTCTTGTATATCATTGTATGTCTTTTTAATTGTATACCAAATTACTTAAATTTGGGTTAGTATTTTGTGATGTATCAGCGATCTCGAAATATACATATATACATATTATTTGTAATGTTTACCTTTTTTGTCATGTTATAATGTTTACCTCTATCTGCTATAAAATTTTAGGAGAAATAATCTATTTTTTTTTTCTTTTACTTTATGAAACTAGAAAAGTATAACGCGGCAAGATAATCAGATATTTTTTTTGTTCAAGTCAACTTTGATGGATAGAGACTAAAGTAGCTATCAAGCATCGATTTTTTTTTTTGCATAGTACTCCTATGTATTTTATTTGATTAAACATGAAATAAAATGAGTAATAAGACGAAGGAAACAAAAATACAATAAAATAGGGCATCACTTAAAAAATTATCAAGATTCAAGATTAATTCAAGATAATCATGCTGATCAGCTGATAAGACTAATACATATCCACTGTTCAAAGCATAATTAATTAGATTGGAATATTTCCGGAGGAAATAGATAGAATACAGTATATAAAATGCGTCATTACTAATTACCTATCGAGGTTAAGTTTAGAAAAAAAACGTTTAACTAATTTTTATTTTGAAAAAGAGGGTCTTATCATCTCAACCGGATAATGAAGTCAAAGAATGGGATAGGACGACGACCAAGTCTTTTCTTCCGTGTTAGGACAAGAAGAGATACTACTAACAAATTGAGAAAAATAATGGATTAGGAATGTGGATAACCTCTCTTTCTTTCAATTATTATTAAAATATTTTAAATATCTGCTATATGAAAAAACGTTTTAAATATGTAACTCCAAAATGAAAAAAATGAAAAGTAATAGGTTAGTGGTTTTTCTGTGATCGCCTTATAATATACACCATTCAATAGTTTTGCTATAGTATAAGCATATCATCATTTAAAATCAAAAGAAACCGTTTTCCAAAAATATGCATGAAGAAATGTGAAGAACCACATGGTGGTATTTGTTACTCATCAGTCACTTCCCATACTTATTGCATGAACATGGTGTATATCTAAGGGAGCTTTTTCATTCTACTTTTTTTGTTTTAAATGAAAAAATTTAAGTTGTACTAAATATATTAATAAGTATAATTTTATTAGAAAATTTATGTTTCTACCGTTCCGAACATACATAAAATTAGTCAAAAATCTATATTTATTTTGTAAGTACTTTATAGTTAATCAATTATTTGTTTGTTTGGTTTATCAATGATGTGTATGCATTTGTCGCAGTGATCAATATTATGATTGTTGGCAAGAAAAACACTATATTAATGTATTGTGATCTAATGAAGATTTAAGTGAATCTAGCTAAACCGAACCGATAAATGTATAGTTAAAAAAGATGCTGACATGCATGTTTTTCTTTTTTTTCTTTGCTGGACATGCATTTTGTTTGTTTATTATTATTATTATTATTATTATTGACCTTATTTTCAGAAATTTTTAAACTAATATTATTACTATAGATATATATCCAAAATATTATAATATTTAACTTTTGTATCAAACATTATATGTGTTTGAGTTTTTTCTTCTCAGTTTAGGGTTTAGATTTTCTCCATGATTTCGAATCATTTATATATTAATAGATTTGTGATATTATTGAAAAAAAAATTAGTGGTAATCCGTTTGAAATAAAAACTTAAAGTGTAATATTGTAATAATAATTATATTTTTGGAAAAACAAAATGACTGTTGTCTCAGTGCATGCTTACTACTAGCGGATGTTTGAAAAGGCATAAGCTGCTGCCTACGGATGATAAATTCCATATTATAATATTATGAAAGTTTAATTAAAAATCCGTTTTATTAAAAAAAACCACTAAAATACTATTTGTAAAATCTGGTATCTAAAAAATACTCAAAAATATTCGAACTAAAAACTTGATATAAAAACTATCCAACCTAGCTACTTAAGAATACTACTCAAAGTATCCAAATTACGCAAACTTTAACGAACTTCAAATTTTTAGAAGACTTTTTTTTTTTGAATTACAATTTTTAGAAGACTACATGACTTTGTAGTTTACGATTCAAAGTAATTAAGTCTTGATTCCATCCTTCACGTGTTTCATGGAATCTAGGTCCCTGTCATAACCCAAATGTTTCCATCATTCACGTGACAACTCACCTTTTTTTTTCTTTCGTCATATGTGATAACGCTCTCTGCCTTCTGATATTAAAACCACTATTTTGATTTAAGTTTTTCTCAACTTCCATGGATATTAATTTAATTCTGAAGAAAAAGTGAAAAAGAAGAAGAAGAATAAAACAAATAAAAAGAACGAGCAAATTCCTTAAGAACCGGGTTACCAAATATGTATTAAATTGAATCTAAAACGTGGGATTTACTATTTTAGTATGTTTTTGTTTACGGGCTCAATGAAGTCAAATCAATGTGAAACCAATAATATCTCTGCGGATTTCGGATATGCCTTTGTTGAGTCCAAATAACTCAACGGTAATATGTAGGCAGTTTTTTTGTTGGGTCCAAAGCCAGTTTTGTTTACTCTATAATAGTTTAATTTTGGGGGAAAAGTTAAAACTCTCTACTGAGAAGGAAAACGGATATTACTTTCAATTTCTGGAATTCTATACAAAGTTCAAATTAAAAATTTTAATCAAGAAACTCAAATTAAGTAAATACTGTAAGTCTGTAAATATATTATCTTTCCACTGTAGTGATTTTGAGTAGCAACTCTTTTCTTTTTATCAACTGAGCTATATAATCCGAAAATGGAAAAGAGTGGTTCAACTCAATGACGAAGTACTCTTACCAATACTTAATTAAGAAGTAAAACTTATAATTATATGATGATAAAATATAATTAAACAAGAACATGACGCACCGTCGAGATTTGTCCTGATTGTTATATGATATCTTTTGGACGGCATATCCTGTCCAGATCGCACTACCAAACCATAACCATTACATCACTTGATCCTACAATATATATTAGAGTTATGGTCTAGTGTTTATTTTGTCGATCTAAGATTAGCTAGAGAAAGAACCTTTCAAGCGAACTTGAAATGGGCGAGTCAATAAAAAGAAATTACGTACGTCTCATCAATGTTGTTAAGAGTATTTACCTTTTATAGTATCAATTGGTTACAATAGTGGAGAATATTAGAGAATGTTAGATTATATTTGAACTAATGAGTTTGATTTGGTATCCTCGAATACCTATTTGAACTTTTCTTCTTTCCTTCTGGCTATAATTTGTGCTGACCACAACCCTAACTCAACAAATGCCTGTCCTTAATTAGGCGTGGGGCGATAGAAATAGAATGGGTGTTAGTTTGTAGAAGTGGTCATCACATACGCACATGAAATTAGATAGAAAAAACGATAATATTTCTTATCATTTATATATAATTCTGTGGAGTCTATAAAGTGGAGATAATTGCTTCTCTGTACGGATTTTTGGTTCGGTGGGTAATTTGTAGAAAATTATGGATATCAAATAATTATGTTTTTTTTCTCGTGTTTTTGTAATGGGTTTAATACATAGCTGTTTATTACGCATTTGTAAGTTGCAACAGATTGGCGACATGTAAAAAAAAAAAATCACTAATTCATCATTATTTTCCGTGCCACAAAACGAATTGGTATCGCTAATGTAGCAGTTTATAGACTGTTATAAAAAGGGAGTAGTAGTAAACCGTTGTGGCGTTAAGTTGTAAAAAAGGAATCACGTGTTTCATGGGACTCAAGTTGCTCTTAAATGCAGAACATTTTATAGTTAGGACCTAATCACCAATCATAAAACACTATATAGTTACATTATCATCTGATTATATATATAGTCTAAATGTCGACATCCACATGGTATGACGATTATCTCTATAACATATCACGTACTAAAGTAGCCAATCACATTGCATTATTGAAATAACAACAAAACTACGTAATACGTTGAAAATGGGGAAGTACTATTTTCGGATATATAAAAATGAAATGAAAACGTGGGAATTGCCTAAAATTATTAATATCAAACCGAGCCACTTAATTTTCTCTACATGTGTACCAACTATAATGTAAAACTATACACTAACGTACATTGTCAAAATCATTCCACTCTATTTTTTTTTTAAATGAACTTGCTTTATGACAATATATTCACATTTCAGTAGCGCTTTAAAAATGTTGTTTTCCTCTCCGTTTCAAGTAGCTTTGCCATTTTTTGTTTTTGTGAAAATACATTTACTTTTTCTCAATAAATGAAATGAAGTTATTTGCACACATATTGAAAACGAAGCCTCCGAGAGACCAGAACGATAGATCACAGGGATCGCACCATGTTTGCAACATCACGTGATGCCACGTGCACATAATCAACCCCATAAGCTATAGTCAATGATTGCTCGACGACGATTGGGCTACCTTTTTGGGTTTATATCAACAAAAAGTACTTTACATCCCAATCTACCCATTAGCCCAAAAGGAGAGACACAAAACTGGAACAAAGAGAAGAAATCATGATAAAGACAAACTAATTCAAAATGAAACATTTTTAAAATGATGGAATTAAATTTGTTTCAGATGGACAATCGCGACCAACCAAGTGAGGATGCATTCAAAGTACATAAGACTTGCATTAGTTGTTTAATCAGTTTCTGACTTTTCTCACTTGATGCTTGATTTATAAGTCATGTAAGTTTATTCAGTAGGTTTTAGGGTTGATTTATTACGACTACATCACTGGATTAAATTATAGAGTTTCTTAGTTGCTGATCTTCTTACAAGAGTATTATCACATTTTGAGATATGAGGACAGGCCATTGTAACCGAAGCAAAATTACATTATTCCAACTCCACCGGACTATTTACAAACCAAATTAACCAAATTTTAATAGTAGATTGCTGTGCATTCAGAATTTAATTAAACTAGTTGGTTATACTTTGCTGAAGACAGAGCAAGACCAATATTTATCCACAGCCAAATCCAACCAGAGCAACCAAAAAAATAAATTCTATATTAATAACCAGGAAACAAAATTGCTAAACCGAATCATCCGGTTTAGAGAAATGTAAAGAGTGAAAAAAAAAAAAGTTGAATGATTCAAACTTGATACGCAAAACATGCTAACAAGAGAACGCATCTTATCTTCGTGAGATCGTAACTGTGTTGATCGGAGAACGGAAAGAAAAGAAGAAAAAACTCGATAGGGAAAATGACCAGGAAAGAGGTGGTGGTGGCCGTCACTGCTGCAACGGTTACTGCGGTTGCAGCGGCTGTAATAATTGGTCGGTGGATGCGGAGGAAGGAGCGGCGGAGGAAACAGACACAGAGGATTCTGAGGAAATTCGCTAGAGAATGCGCCACGCCGGTTTCGAAGCTGTGGGCGGTGGCAGACGCCATGGTCGCCGACATGACCGCCTCTCTCGCTACTACCACCGCCGCCGAGAGTTGCGGTTCCCTCAACATGCTCGTTTCATTCGCCGGTTCTCTCCCTTCAGGGTAAAACAATTACAAATCTGAATCCTCAGTTTTAGACTGAGTGTATTAGATGACCGTTAATTACCGCTGTTTAACTTGTAGGGATGAGAAAGGGGTGCATTATGGAGCTAACTTGCGAGGCAAGGAACTTCTACTGTTACGTGGAACTTTAGGAGGTAACGAAGAGCCTATTTCCGATGTACAGAAGCAGGAGATTTCAATCCCTGAGAATGTTTTAAACGGTTCTTTCAAGGTATATATATACATCATTTCTTGGATTACACGCTAACTTACTTGAAACTGAAGTTTATTTGGGTTTAGGACTTGTGCGATTGCATATCCTTGGAGCTAGTTAAATTCCTTGGGATGAATCCTGGCGAAGAGACGGAGGAAATTAAGAATCTCGGCTTTACGTTGACACGCTATGTCGAGCAGATTGGGTCAGGTTCAATCTCGGCGATACAGAGAAAGAGTTTAGCAGATGCTGATGATGACACGGTTTTGAAGGAGTTTGTGAATGATATGAATGAATCGTTGGAGAGACACGGCCTGAAACTTCGGATGAACATGGCACTGGTAATCTTTGACTAAATCACTGGGAGAAGAACCACGATGAAGATTAATCCGTGTGACTAATTTTTGATGATGTGATGAGTATCTTGTTTTTGAGATCAGGTGGATGACACAATAGGAGAGTTGGCTGGAGGAAGGTACTATCACAAGGACACTGTGGCTGCAGTCACTTTAGGTATGGGAACTAACGCTGCTTACATCGAACAAGCTCAAGAGATTTTGAGATGGAAATCCGCGACACCAAACGAGCCACAAGAGATCGTATGTTAAGATACTTTCAAACACATTGATCTAAAAGTGATAAGACATTCAATGTTATCATCGAGTGATTGTACATGATACGATTGTATAGGTTATTAGCACAGAGTGGGGAGATTTCAGATCTTGTCATCTTCCTGTAACTGAATTTGATGCTGCTCTTGACGCGGAAAGCCTGAATCCTGGAAGCCGCGTAAGAACACAAATCCATTAGTACTTTCTAAGGCTTTTGGGACAGATCCATGTTTTGTTTATTTGAGACTCTTGGTTGCTCTGTTTCAAGGTATTTGAGAAGATGATATCTGGAGGATACTTAGGGGAGATAGTGAGAAGAGTATTGCTAAGAATGTCTGAAGAATCTGCCCTATTTGGAGATATACTGCCTCCAAAACTCAAAATCCCTTACATTTTAGGGTACCTAGTAAATTTTATGAGACTCATCATATACAAAACTAGAGATTATCACAATGCAAGGAAATTAAGTGGATTTTTCCCACATGTTCAGGTCGCCGGATATGGCTGCAATGCATCAAGATATATCTGAAGATCGGGAGATCGTAAACAAAAAGCTCAAGGAGGTTTTCGGGGTAAGTATCATAAGCTTGTACAGTTGTACTTATAGCTTTCATGTTTTTAATCAAATACTATTTGCAATATGTAAACGCAAACGCTAAATACAAACTGAATTGAAAATGTTACAATTTATAAGTATGTGAACAATACAAACGCAAACAATTATGTTGAAAACAAGCAAATCTTGCATCTGTTTGTGTGAAGTCGCATATGTATATACTTGTATTAACCTGCAGATCATGAGTTCAACTCTTGCGGCGAGAGAAGTGGTGGTTGAAGTGTGCGATGTAGTCTCGGAAAGAGCAGCTCGCGTGGCAGGAGCAGGAATAGTTGGGATGATAAAGAAGCTTGGAAGGTTAGAGAAGAAGATGAGCATAGTGATAGTTGAAGGAGGATTGTATGATCATTACAGGGTCTTCAGAAACTATCTTCACAGCAGTGTTTGGGAAATGCTCGGAGAAGAGTTATCAGACCATGTCGTCATCGAGCATTCTCACGGTGGATCTGGTGCCGGAGCTCTTTTCTTTGCGGCTTGCGGCAGCGTTCAAATCTAAGAACAACAATACAATTGAGTCAAATATGATTGTTTCTTGTTTCATATTCCAAAACCGTAATTCTATATTAATTTTGTCTTCGAAGTTCTAATTATCATTATTTTTTTCCTATATTTGTTACATTTACTTGTTAATAAAAAATAGTTAGTTTTATATTAACGATGGTTAAAACCTATGATCTTGGCTGAGTAAAAAAAATGACCAAAATAAGTAACAATAATCAAAACAGCCCATATAACATAAAGGCCCATTGGGCTTTTGGAGTAATGTTGGTTTTAGGGTCAGCGACGTCTGATTTAGGACAATGAGTTCACATTTGTTTCTGTCTCAATACTTTCAGAGGAAAAAAGAGAGAGAAAATAGCAAAAGAGAGATATCTGAAGAATGGCGACGGCGATTATACGTTCAGCGCTTTCACGAGCAGCGATCGGAGCAGCTCCGAGGACATCCGTTGCTCCCAAGCGTAGATTCTCATCTTCTGCCGGCCATGACGATGCTTGTAAATTTTGTCTCCTCTCACTTTCTAGATTTCGTCTACTGTTCTTAGATTCGTCTCGATTTTACTCAATACTGACGATTTGGTAGATACCCTAGCTCTGAATTGGATATAAGATTTCAAAAATTTTAAAAAGTTGGTATCTTTTGCATTTGATTGGATCGAGCGATTGGTCAATTTAGAATCATTGGTTAAGAGTACCATATTGATCTGTTTTGGTATAGCATAGCCATTTGTTAACCATAAAGTCTTGATTTTTATTTATTTATGGTTAAACAGATGAAGCAGCCAAGTGGGAGAAGATCACTTATTTGGGCATTGTTAGTTGCACTGCTCTAGCCGCCTATGTTTTATCCAAGGGTCATCATCACGGCGAGGACCCTCCTGTAAGCTTTTCTCTCTACAACAACACTTGTCTTGGATATTAGTCTTTCTTACTTTTGAGTGCAATGGTTTAAATGGAAAATGAGTATGCATCTAGATGAAGTTGTTACTAAAGCTGCCCTTTTGTGTTCTGTGTGATAGGCCTATCCGTATATGCACATCCGCAACAAGGAGTTTCCGTGGGGTATGTTACTTTCATTATACTTGTTTAGATGTGACAAAGCATGTCTCTTTCATCATTGGAGGATCGGATTATCTACACTGGTTTTCTGATTATTTTGTTCTATTTTGCTGCTCTTGTCAGGTCCAGACGGTCTGTTTGAGGTGAAGCACAACGAAGGGCACTGAAATCTTTGCGTCTTTACAAATAATTTCTTCTTTCTTCACTTGAAAGGCTAAATGCTTCTCGTCTTTGTTTTTACTTTGTCAACTATTTGATGGTCCAATCTCCTTTTCATTTGTTGGGAAATAAGAATACTACTCTTTGTTTTTTGTTAATCATCAATGACTTGTGTTTTCCTCGAATCTCTTGTGATTCAAATCTCAATAAGAAAGGAACTTTATTCATAACAAGATATTGAGACAGAACTAGTGATAAGGGTATAATACATATTGATTAGTTTCAAAACTCGATACTAATTGGGAATTAGTTCCCGTGATATGAAAAGTATTTAGAGTATGTATACGATACATGACAACTTTTGTTAAGAACATCACTCAGCAGCGACTCTGTCGTTGGTCAATCCAGTGCTGGACTCCGGAAGACTTTTCAGATCAGTTTGAGCATCTTGAGGATGTTCTTGATCCTTCTGGGACTCCTCTGCTTCACCAGTTTTGTTGTGTTTCTCTTTATCCGACTCTGTTCTTGAAGTGTTATCCTCTGTTTCCTTTTTATCAGAATCTGATTTGCTTTGCTCGTTGCCAGATTCACTCTTTTTGCTTTCATCAGTTTTTTGCTCATCACTATTCTCTTGGGTGTTCGAAGAATTACCAGATATCACCTGTTCAATTTTCTTCTCACCGTTGATATTTTCCTTTTGCTGAGATTCTGAGGACTCTTCTTTATCACTTTTCTCGGTTTCTTTGCTCTCATTCACCTCTTGGGACGAAGACTCTACTCTCTCCTTTTTCTCTGTTTCTTTCTTTTCATTCTCTTCTTGAGACGAAGACTCTTCTTTCTCCTTTTTCTCAGTTTCTTTGTTTTCATTCTCCACCTGAGACGAGGACTCTTCTTTGTCCTTTTTCTCAGTTAATTTGTTTTCATTCCCCTCTTGTGAAGAAGACTCTTGTTTCTCCTTTTTCTCAGATTCTTCCTCTTTACTCTCCTCTTGAGATGAAGACTCTTCTTTCTTCTTTTTCTCGGGTTCTTCCTCTTTACTTTCGCCTTGGGACGAAGACTCTTCTTTCTTACTTTCCACTTCAGATGAGAGTTCAGAAGACTGCACCTTTTCCTGCTCGTCTTCTTCGTTTTTTGTTTCTTGATAACCAGTGGATTTCCCTCTCTCATCTCCATCGCTGGTCTTTTCAGCTGATTCTGTAGTTTCAGTTGCATTTGAAGTTGACTGGTTACGCTCAGGCAACTCACCATTAGAATCAGAGAACCCCTTCTCCAACACCGCACTCTCACTCTCACTTCTTGTTTCATCAGACTCATTACCTCGTGATGTACTAGTGTTTTCCTCTGCTTCTATCTTTGTCTCTTGTTGCTCACCATCATCACGACCAGTTTCCTCAGTAGTCTTCGAAGAAACATTCTTAATAACAGAATCTTTAAGTTCTTCAATCTTTGGACCCGACTCGTCTTCATGGAAACTAACATTCTCAGTACTCTTAGATTTACTTTCTTCCTCCACTTCCACTTTTCCACCATTCTTATCCTCCATCTCATGCACCACCTCACTCGACGCATCATCTCCTTTATAATTCTTCTCTCTAGCTTCTTCATTACTCGTCTCGTTCCCACCTTCACTCTCATCATCACTCCCCTTCTCGCTTTCTTCATTCCCTGTACCTTCAGTTTCCTTCTCATCATTCCCTTCTATCTCTTTCTCCTCCCCTCTTTCCTCCTCCCTCTCCACAATCTCATCACCATTCCCTTTACCAAACTTATCATCATCCTTCACATTCGTCGTCTCCTCAATTATCGGGTCAAGACCTTTCCTTCCAAGCTTCACCACGTTATCCGCAACAGCAATCTTTGCACTCTCCTCAAACACATCTTTCTTCTTCTCATAAGAATGCTTCATTTGATAAATGAGCCATATTCCCACACCAAGCAAGAGAGTCAACTGAACACAGTGCTTCACCTTGAATCCCTTTGATCTCTGCCCTCTTCTTGGCGATGATCTCACCATTCTCCTTTCTTTTACTTCCAAAGCAACCTACTTTTCATTATAAACACAAATCCCAAATATCATCATCTAAGCCAAATTCATATACCATAGAAGAATCCAAACATACGAGCTGAGATATATTCAATCAATACCCAATTCCAAACAACTCTTTATAAAGGAATCATATGAACAAAACGGCGGAACAATCGAGAAAAATCAAAACTTTACCTGTGAGCTTAACTCGGGGCAAGAATGTGAAAATGGAAAGATCAAAGAAGGTGTGTGAAAGAGAGAACCAGTGAGTTCTTGGATCTAGAGAGGAGACTAGTTGAGTTCCCGTCAATATAACGTCAAAAGTTTCTTCCTTTCCTTAAATTACAAACAAATTGCAGAAACCCAAAGAAGAAACTGCCAAAAATATAAAATTCCTAATTGGGAGGAATATGATTCAAAGCGACGTCGTCGGGTCCAGTTTCTTTCTATTTCCGCTGACTTCAATAAATGACGTCGTATCCTACTAAATCAGGCCCAAATAGGCCCAGTTTACTAAATGGTTTGGTTCTAGGCCCGTTGTGGACGTTACATGATTTACATCAGACGGTATACAAGCCCCCCCCATGAAAATGCCCTTACAATTATGATTCGAAGGTAAAGGTGTTCTAAATGCTTTTTAACAAAATATATAAAATTTGAGGATTCACTCGTGATCAATCAGAATTAGGTGTCTAACTCATTTATTACAGAGCATAAAAACCTCTAACCGTGATTAACCAGTAAAATGCAGGACCAGACCGGATTGGTATTTTACACTGCAAGTTACAGCTCGTATTGACGCTTATGTGCAATGAGTCTTCGCCAAGACGAAATGGTCCCCGTGAAAGTGCCCTTACAGTGACCTAATTCCTCCACTCACACAAACGTATAGTTTTTACTTTTTATACTAGCTTTCATTGATTTAAATAAAATTCAGCCTCTTTTTTTTTTTTTTTTGTCAATCCAACTTCATTAAAAGCCACAGTGGACCAG
>OVBI01000518.1:497-69221 GCA_900406495.1 Sisymbrium altissimum | reverse complement strand
ATTATAATCAAATTGTTTAATTCTCTATAAACAATCTAAGATTTTTTAAAATAGATATATCTAATCTAAGATTTTCTAAAACATATATATCCTAAATATATGTGCTATATATAAGGCAAATGATCAAAATATATATATATATATATGAAACTTATATGATTAATTTGAAAATTCTTACATTAATTAAACATGGTTACATAAAACTAAAATAATAATGTTTTCATACATATCAAACACACTCAATTGGATCTATCATTATTTGTTGTTTCGAACACCTCTGCTCACAACGGGATCAAACCACTCACATTTGAAGAGCACGCATTTCAGCCGAATTAATCCTAAAAATTCCACTTCAATAATTTCTTGCAAGATCCCATAAAAATCTGTTTCACCCTTCACACATATTCCATAATTGGCAGTTGTCCTCCGGTTGCGGTAATCAAAGGTATGAAACGTATATCCCTTGGTGAAATATATGGGTGCCATTGTTATTTTTGCGGTTGGATCTTGAATCAAATCATAAAACCATGGTGGATAAAATAGATCGTCATAGTCAACCACTTCCGTTGCTCGTATATATTACCACAGAAGACGTCATTTTTAGAAATTATATTTTTCTAAACGTTTTTCTTTGATAACAAAACATTTTTTTTAAACGTTTTGGTTTTTTGAAATGTTTTTTTTTTCAAAAATTGTTTTTTTTTTCGAAACTTTTTTTTTCTTGTTTGTTGTTTGTGTTGTGACTTCTGAAGAAATTGAGGTCTTTTTATATAGATAAAAATTTGACAATGATTTTACAACACTAAAATTTACAATGTTATAAAAATGAATTTACAAGTAATTTACAACGAAATATTGAGTTGTAAAAAAAATAGGTATGTCTTAACAAAAACGTATCTACCTAATTTCAATTTTCGTTTTTAAATCGTTGTAAAAAATATTCGTTGTAAACTGCTTGCAAAGTTACGAGGCTTTTACGACGAAATTATATATCAATGTGAAAGAGCTGTTCATTCGTCGTAATTGGGGTACGATTTTACGACGACCAGATTCGTTGTAACTTTACAATAAATTTACAACGAATATTTATTTTGTTGTAAACTCGTTGCTCTTTCGTTTTTAATATGTATCGTCCTTAATTCGTTGTAAATCGACGTTGCTAACTGTATGTTTTCTTGTAGTGATGTTCTTTTATTGCATATGCTGTTTTAAAGTTAAAAGTACCGATTTAATATATATTTTCTGGATTAATATGTGGTAATTGATTTGTTGATATCTCATTATTAAAAGAGGTTATTTTAGACATTATTTCTCTTGAATTGGTTGTTGTACTAGAACTAGAAGTTGCATGTTTAGATTTAAAAAGTATTCTAAACAATGACACCATGACTAATCTAAGTTTAAACACATACTAGAAGGGATACTAACTAGTTCTTGATCAACACAACTATGGCTTGCTGACATCTCTGCATTTTGCATCATAATTCGCATGAATATCATATAGTTTAGGCACCATTTTATGCACGTTTTATCATTTTTTATAACATTTAGGAGTAGGTGCATTAGATTAGGGCTTTGTATATTTTCTGCATATTTAGAGTTGCTTTTACAGGAAACCATGATAAGAGAAGGATCTACTAAGAGAATCAAACTAGTAAGAGAAGGATCTACTAAGAGAATCAAACTAGAAACTTGGAGATCACGAAGGAGGAAGGCAGCTTCAAACCACTACATCGGGGACTGACTGATGTACTGACTGCCCAAGTTCGCATCAAGCACACTCCGGTGGCCCAACTCAACCCAGATTTGAAACTGTGCAGTTCTCGGACTCTCATATTGGTCTCTCATAATGACCTCACACCGATGCCGGTCGTACAAGAGAAGCTTCGTATGGACGCGCAACATGCCACCTCATACTCCAAGACAAAATACCAGCTGTCTCAACTTGTGGTTCCGAACATGTAAGGTTTTTGGTCTCCTCTCTCCTATAAAAGAAAAGCTATCATCATCACCGAGCCGTCAAGTCAAGAGAGAGAATCAAGAGACAAGACGAGAGAGAAAGATTTCTTTTTTTTTTTTTAATTCTCATTGTCTCGTTTTTACTTTCGTTCGTCTTGTTTTCAAAACCTTTTTCGTAATTTCCATGTTCTGAATACTATTTCATCTTTATAATATCGCACTTATTTTTGTTTCTTAGCTTAATATTTTCTTCAACATGTTTAGCTTCATCTTCTTATTGAATTATGAAGTTAACACAAGTATTAGTGAGTAGTCATTTTTAGTGTTTTTGATGATTTGAAGAGAAATGAGCTGGCTTGAGTAATATCCTTCTCAGCTCTAAACTTCAAGCAAAAATCTTTCTTCTTTAGTCCTTAAAGCTCGGTATGGCCTAATTACCCATGGCGCGTTCTTAAACTCCCTTTGTGAGAGAACTACTCCTTAGCTCAAAAGTTTAACTACTAAAACGGGTGTGGATTCCTTAACCCAAAACATTGGCTGTTTAAAGAACCATATGGTTATATGAGGAGCGACCATAAAGCTTAGACCTTTGTATTGTCATTAGGTAAAAGTTAAATTTGGCGGCTATAGTTTCAAAAGGATCTTACCCATAAGAGTGGCAAGATCTAAAATAGACCCTCTTACGAAAAGATTATGTCCAATCCTAAAAAAAACTTTCTGTTGTTGCACTAGAAATCAAGTCTTGTCTTCTTCAATTCCAAAATCAACAAATCCCTCTAATTAAATTAGAATACTTCTTTATATTTCTCCTCTTGGAGTTTAATTTCTCCATTTTAACCGCCTATCTTTACTATTTATGTAATAATATTTGTAACCCAATAACTATACCACGCTTTACTTGTTTAAGTAATGTACCCAATTAATTTTATTAGATCGAATATAAGCCACACTATGTGAATAGAGTGAGAATTTTCACTTTTATGTTTTGTGAACGAAATGAGAATTAAAAGAATTGAGGAATGATATCTTTAAGAAACGGTTAGTACCAAAGGTGATAAATGGAACCCTGAATCAGCTTTAGCAATTTGAAATCGGTTATAAAATCAAAGGTGCAGTTTCTTCTAATTAGCTTTCTCTAGCACTGACAAAAAGGGAGTAGTTTTTTTATTTTTTTTTGTATTTCTTACTTTCTAGTTCCTACAATTAGAGTTAGGTTGCGGATTAAACTCGCCTCGTTTGACTTACCCTATCGCGAATCCAAAATATTTTTAACCCGCCAAACCCGTCTCATAAAATTTTTAGAAAAAATTATTTTATCCGTATCTTTCCCCTTAAAATGTAGATAACTCGCGGGACCCGCATGAACCGCAAATATTTTAATAAATAATTAAAAATTTTATTTTTATTTATATTTTAATTAAAATTTCGATTTTGAAAATATATAGTAAATACTATAAAAATAAATATGCATTTCTAAAAAATAAAATAAAATAATTAACTAATATATGTTTTGAATATTATATTAAAAATTAAGATAAATATTTATAATTAATAATAAAAAAATTTAAAATTTTGGGGGTATCCGCAAACCTGCAGTTTAAAATATGGTAATCCGCATTCGCTCCACATTAATAAATACCGATCTTGCACCCACCCTGCGTTAGGAAAAAGTTGATCCACACCCGCTCTGTGACGGGTCTAATGAAGCGGGACCCGCGGATTATGAACCAAATAGAAAAAAAAAATAGAATGTTTAACCATTGGTTTTCCCTTTTACAGCTTCTTGATTTACTCTCTACCCTTGTGAGTGATTATTTTGATCTAAGCTTTGTTTGATCTTTCACATTAGCCAACACAAACAGTTTCACCGTAGTTCTATCGTTTTAAACCTTTTGAGTACCAAAGGTGTTTTGCAGATATATTTTTATAAAAACGAAAGTGGGTATATACAGAAAGTTATGGTGAAATCAATAGGGACCAACATCATTTTCACGGATGATTATAACTGAACACATGGAGAGCAATTCGTCTATTCACATGAACCAACAAAATTCACAAATGGAATTCTCTTCCATCCATGACTACCTTTGCATTCGGACCATGATACACCTCACGGAGTGTCCTTATATGATTCCATACTTGCGTGACAGTTTTTCATACAAAAATAAAAATTTGATCGTTCAGAAAGTTCTATACAACTCTGTAAATGAACTCTATATTTTCAAAATGAGTCCATTACATTAGATTATGCTTGTACATTACAATAGAGGGACTTCTTTCTTAACCAACTTGTACTTACAAGACGATGGATCGAAAGAGTTGTGACTTGTGAATAGTAAAATTAATGGAATAAAATATAATTAAGTAGAATGAAAAACAGATTCCTCGAATTCATTCCCCCAATTACCTTATACAATAGTCGATATCATCCCAAAGGTCATGCTTTCAGCGGAACTAGTTAAATTATATTAACATTTTTCAACTTAAATGGTAATAAAATTTTAAAAGAAAGCTTAATTCCACAAACTTTTATTAAACTTAAATAATAAAATTTTAGAAAAAAGCTTAGTTCCACCAATTTTTGTTCCTCTACACATAAAACCATTTAGACCCTATGTTTCAGGTTTTGGTGATCCGAAACATTTTCAATGTCAAGAAAACCTGAATTTCTATGAACTTCAGAAGCTCAAGGATTGACTGACTAAGATTCTTCAAGTAAAAGTTTAAAAAAAAAAAAAAAGATTCTTCAAGTTAACCAAAAAAGACTATTTGTTCCACATTATGATGAATTACCAGGACTATTCAGCACAGGCATGCAGAACCCACAGTCAACCCTTATGAAATATTAAAGAAGTAATCATCTCTCTCTTTTGCATAAAAAAATGTAATCAAACAATTATAAAAGACCTGCAATTTCTGAGACTAATTGACACCTCCCGTCTTTTGTATTTTCAACTATTGTATTCAAGTCTTAGTGATGGTATATTTTGATTTACATATTACATGTAGTTTTCAAACTACAGATCTTTTAAAAGAGAAATGTGGTACAGCAATGACAAGAAACGAAATCGATGAATAAATTGTTCTTTGGCAAACCCAAAACGTCAGGGACGCATCCCCAACATTGCCTTTTTAAGTAACATTGCCTTTAACAAGAAAGAGCAAAAGTAGAAACCCCCAAATTTACCAAATCGTCAAAATTCGTCTTTTATGTTCTCTAAAGTAGGCATGTGCATTTCGCGTCTGATGAAGCAATTTTGATTTTCTCCGTTTAGTTAAAATTAAAACCACCATGTTAAAGTGTCAAATAAGTTGAAATAGTAAGAAATAAAAATTGGAAGCTAAAATACATAGATAACACTAGACGTACCATATCTAGGACAATGGGGATGAGGAAATGGAATTATGAGACTGCTAATATTTTTTTACAATTCCTGCAAACCAAAACGAAAACATTAAATACCAAACATGCTATATTACCACAACAGAAAAGATTATCAACAGAGTGCTAAGAAATAAACCTCTTTGCATTCATTGAGCCGTAACAATGATAATCTCTCTTGTCCTTTCTTTCTGCTCAAATGAAATCAATCCAACAAAGATCTAATTTGTATAAGTTGACATTTTAATTTTTTTAATGAACAGCTAAAAAGTGCTTAGCAATAATATAACCTTTTTGTTTTGTTGCACGAAACACAAAATAAAATATTCACCTCCTTTCTTTAAATATGTAAGGAATTTTTTTCCTAATTAAAATTTTGATTTATTATCAACTTGGCCTTCATTATATCTCGTTTTGTTGATGACGACAACAAAGGAAAAAAAATAATATCAACAAAAAAAACATAAGAAAAAGGCAGCTTCCTAAGTGTTAGTATGTGGGAATAAAATAGTTACAGTTTGTATTAAAAGAGAGGAGACTCATCTGCTACTGGAGATGTATATTGCAAAAGGGAAGATTCATCCTACTCTCCACGCGAACGGCCAACCCAAAAACATTCTAAACAAGCCAAGTTTTGCTCATTAGAAAACCGATTCCAATTGCCGCACTATGAAACATCTTTAACAAAAAATCTTTAAATTGTGCTAACCGCGCATTGTACACACCTGATTCAATTTCTTCTAATAACCAAACCCCTCCTAGTTCAGTGATCCACGGCACCTGCTCGCAAAAGCAACACACACACTTAAACTAAGGCAATTGCAGATCAACAATAATTCAATCAAGATAATAACAAATCATCACACTCAAGATACCAAACAGCGTGCTATACCAAGAAAACGTAAAAACACAAGCAGATATGAAAATGATGCAACTTACTTTTGCGCTCTACAGTTACAGGGGATTTTGTCGTCCTCCAGCGGGAATTTGTAGTTGTAACTTATTTCTTCACCAGTGTCTATATGCCGTTTAGCGTAAATAAATATCTTTTTCTTACCGTCCACGCTTATAATCTTGGTGTAACAGTTAGGCTGCATAAACACAATTTCTATAAGACCCCGAATCCACAAAACAATCTAGCCAATGATACATAGCCATGCATGTAATTACCTCGCATGAATGGTTTATAAACCTCGCTATACCGCCTCGCTTTGTGGCATCAATCTAAGACTCAAAGTAAGTAACAAGTGATTCAGAAGTGTCACTAAAAATGAAAACATCAACTAGATAAGAATTAATGTATTGAACAGGTAACTAACCACATAGCCATCGTCAAGCCTGAAAAGATAACTGCTTCCAATTCCCATCTTTTCATATTGGCGTTCCCGTATCTCAGATATCTGTGTAATTGACATATTGAACTACAATCATGATCAAATTAAAAGAGACTGTACATATCAGTCTTTCCTTAAATAGAAGTAGAACATCAAGGTTCATGAAGCTAAGATAAAGTACAGAACTACTACCACTACCAAATAATTCCACGAGACACATGATCAAGCTAGTCATACTTACAGAAGAACGTATCAACTCTCCGACATATTCGATCACAAAGTCCTCAGACTCAATTGGTTCGAGTGCGACAAGACCCCAATCATGAATACTGCTTTGTTGAAACCGCAAACGCTTTTTCCTAGCCTGCCACCGTCATGACACAAAAGAAAAGGAAATATATTAACACCATAGGGATATGTTACTCAAAGAGAAAGTAGCTTTTATTTTATTCACCTTCAACTGAGAACTTTTTAAGAGGTCAGCACCATCTGCAGCAGCTAGAAGATTGCGCATTTTTGCCCTATTAGTTCTCGCAGAAAGAACGTTTTGAGACGAACTAATTTTAGAACCAAAATGTTGGGTGTGTACGCAAGAACTTCCCCTAACACGGGCCCTCTCTTTAGGACTAGCCTTTAATGACCATGCATGCCAATGCCAGCCATTTATAGACGTGCGTGCACATCCATCAGACTTTGGCATTAACACCCGTTTATTGCTTACTTTCGGTTTCAGTTTTGCCGATGGTTTTAGTGCAATCGGCGTAGGGCAGCCATCATCGATTGTCAAATCCTTGATGGGAGAAAGCTCTGTCGTGTGTTTTGGTGATAGCTTCCTTCCAAGCTTCAATTTCTTCGAACCTACTACCACAAACCAACCAAATACACGTAATTAGGGATAAATAATATATATTAGAGAAAACTTTAAAACCGCGGAACCTAAAAAGTATAATGCCTTTCTGCAGCTTACTTGATGTATTGCAGGGAAGCTTTTCTTCATATCCAACAGCTTCCTCAGAATCTTTGGAAGAAAATGATAATTTCCGACATGAAGGTGCAATGGGGACTTTTTCATCCAATGAATGCTTTCTCTTTAGCGTTGATGATTGCGATGCTTCATGAAACAAAGTACTGAATTGTTAAAATCTGGGGCCCATGCATTCAAGTAGCCTGATATCTCTCAAAGAAACTAAAGTATGTAACAGAAATGAAGTATGACATAAGAAACTTACAGTTACGCGACTTCTGTGATACGCGGCATGCAGACTTCTCCACAATTTTTTTTCCTTCACCAGCATCTTCTGGAGATAGTATATTAGTAATGGAATTGCAGGAAGCATTCTCAACATCTAAGGAAAAAAACTTAGAGATCTTACTTTTCTGTCTCTTGCTGGGCAGTTGATGGGAAACCTTATCACTAGTTTCAAATCCAAGGCTTTCTGTATTAGTTTCCTTTTCAGAAATCTCAGTACAGCCTCTGACTGCTCCATTGCAAGATTTTGTACCATCGACTTCTGACATATTCTTTCTCTTTAGCTTTGATGTACGAGCTGCTTTTCAGGAGAATGAAATTAGTAGGGTCGGGGTACATGGTAAAGAAGCTCAAGAGCTCCGATGACAGGAGGTTGAATGTATCGGAAACAAATATATGAGTCTTTTACCTTTTTGCACTTTCTGAGAAGACTTATATGAAAGATTTTCCTCATGATCTTTGCAGCCAACGGTTTCCACGGATTCCTTAGCAGACAATGAAATCTCCTCGCAGGGTTTTGCAGCGTCTTTACCTTCTCTGAACTCTTTTGTTTTATTCCTTGATATCCCTGATAAATATACACCGATATAACATGAAACGGAAATAAAGAGACAAACCCTGATATCAAAATAGAATGACAACTATATAGTACAAATAAAACTTACTTCTTAGTCTTGTTATAAGAAGTTCATCATCAAATTCATCTGCCATTCCAACATCTTGGTTTTTCTCACAGATCACCTTGCCAAGAGCATCTTTACCAACCTTATCTTTCCGAATCTTCGTCACTTTCTTGATGATACCTGCATAATAATAAAAGTGAACAATATAAGGCGAAAGTCAAGTTCTCTAATTTGGATGAAAAAGGCTGAGAATTACATACTCTGATCCCGCTGGACAGCATTCCTTATCTTCTGTTGACTTGGTTTCAGAACTGACAAATCTACACTGGGTATATCGACTTTAACGCCTTCTTTCATGGAATTTCCATGAGAATCTTTGGACAGTTTCTTAGATCGTTTAACCAGAATTTTTTCAGAAGATCTGCCACATGATTTCTCTGGCTTCTCTGCTGTCTGATTTGATATATTAGACTGTAATGTCTTTTTGTTCCGAGCAATAGTTTTGAGCTTCCTTGGGGCCAGTGTTCCTTTGCGAGAAACTTGATGGTTTCCTTTCCGTGAAGCAAGGAATTCGTTAAGAGAACACTTCATGAACAGTGATTTCCAATCTTTCATAACAACACTGTGCAACTTCTGTCTACATAAAGCCGTTGCAACATATTCTTCAATCTCAGGAATAGATTCCTTGGACCGTACAGGCCGAAAGTTACAGCACAAAGATGGCATTTTAATGCTGCTTTCACATCCAGGTGGTAGTGGCTCATGACTATCCAGAGTATCAAGTTCATCACTGCCAGGAATGTCCGATGATGTCTCCAACGTTGTAATAAAAATATTAGCAACAATATCCTCAGATGTGATTTTCTCAGACGATTCCCCCTCTTGCAATTGTCTCTGAAAAGATGACAGGTTTTCCTGCAGCAATTTGCAACAATTTGAATTCAGAACCCACACGCTAGCATATCAGAAACAAGAACAGAACGAGAAAGGACAGATTCAAAGGAGGTAATTTCTTTGGGAGACTTCAAAATGTCCACAATGAGATTTTATTTCTCCTTACCTTATCCATTGTGCCATCTTGGACATGACTAGCAGTATTATCCGCACCATCTTTAATGATAATGCCAATATAATCAGCCAGGTGAGTTTCCAGAGACAAAAAGAGCTCATTTTCTACATGTTCTGAGATACTGGCGATGGCGCTTTCTATTCCGTCACTGCCTGGTGAGGTTACTTTTCTAGATGACGGCTCACGAAATCTGGCTGCGTTGTTAGCTAAGTCAAGTTCAGTAGAGTAAGCAGTTTTGCAGGAAGAGGAATCCACCCTACAAGTAAACTGCAAACATTAAAAATGACATTCATTTCATTAATTAACAAAGCTAATAAGAAAAAAAACGACAATCGTGTAGTTGAAGCGGTAGAAAAGGTTAAAATAAGCTCACATTCGCAGCTGCTTCAGGTTTGTCTGAATAGTTGGTCTTGGAGCCCTTGCGGAAGTTAGAAAATGTTGGGATATCAGGAGATCGAAACCAAAGTTTGTTCTTTCTCCAAGATGTTGAATAAGTTGCCACAGTGTCATAAAATACAGCATTCCACATAATTTGCATGCAATGGTTGTAAAGTGTTCCACATACTGCCGAGCAAGAAGCCTGAAAGTTCTCAGCGCTTCCAACAGATTTAGTACATTTGAGCGACTCTGAAGCTATACGACTATGACCCCACTCATTCAATAAGTTCTTACAGCCTGTTGCTTCAGTGGTTGAGAGAGCAGTTATATCCGCATTGATAACTTGAGACTGTTCAAACAAAACGTTACTAAATTAGCGTATGATTCAATGATAGTCCCTGATGTGTTATATTTGCATGTGTACATAAATGCGGAAATACATAGAGAATTTACCGAATTGGATTCAACAACATGGGCAGCAGAACTGGGTGGATCTCTTTTCTTCGCCTTAAGAAAGTCTGAAATCGCACTGCTGATGACTTCATCGAGTAGAGCTCTTCTAGCTATTTTCATGATTCCACTCTGAAGCTGAGAAGAGAGTTCATCAGAAACTTCGGATATGAAGCTCACCCCAGACACTGACTCCTCACGATTAGCATTACCACATTTCTCGCTCCATACACCAATTAACGATGCTAATGTGATTGGTCTTAACTTATTTTCAACATCCCGTATCTGCAAAACAAAACTTTTACGCAAACGTGAGAAAAAGGGAAGAAAACATATCACCAAGTATTCTAAGATGTAAATACAAAACTGTAAAGAAGCAGTGGCCAAACTTCAGAAATATAGATGAAACAAGACAAAAATCACACATCTCTTCTCCCGGGATGATACATAAAGCTAGGCATGCACAAGGCTTCAAAGAGGCATAACGATCAACATCATCGTAATTACATGATACTCAACTAATCACAATCTTCAGAAAATTCTTTTCAAGTCTCTATTCTTTACAGCTTACCAGGGCTGTATCTGAAACATATCCATGCTGCCGCCAATTATAGAGCTCCAATATAGAATGTGGTCCGTGATTTCTACCCTCAGCATCCACAAGAAACCAGCAGGCATGTTCATTTCCCTGACAAAAACATCAACAATCAAATACAATTTAAGAAGATTCTTACGTGAACTCGAGCCATCATGCGTGATGGATTTTCGAAATGAGTTATCACCGTGAAAGGAAGTTACCAAGGAGATGAATGAAGCTAACAAATTCGCTTCCTCCTGATTTAATATCAGTTGATCCGAGAGAGAACCATTAGAATTGGTCTGTGTAGGCAATCCCTGATGAGAACCTGTATTCTCCGGTTGAGTCTCAGGTTGATGAACCGTGGCAATATTACTAACAGGAGGAACAACACTTATCATTCCATTTTGTAGATACGCAAATCCAGTAGCGACATGTTCAGGAAACTGCTTAAAGTACTTTAATGGTACCGAATTAGGCATATAACCATTGATAATCGGATAAACAAGAAGATCCTCAGGTAGAAAACCAGTGGATAACCCATCAAACAACTGCTGTTGCGTATAAGGACCACACATCTGACCTTGCTGATTACCATACATCCAACCACTCGCATACATTGTATATCCTGTAACACTCTTATCTAAACAAGAAACTGTTCCACTACCACTAGCCGCCTCTTGAACCTCACTACAGTCTCCATTAGACCTACAGCTAATCTCCAAGGCTGAATCTAAACCACACAGTTCATCAAAATCTCCACAAGCGGATGATACAGTTGCTAACTCATCACAGCTGGAGAAAACAAAAAAACGAAAAGTTACACATTTTTTCTTGTGATTCAACATTCCCAATTACAAAGTGTGTTGGCACCTGTCACAAGAGTAATCATGAGCTGCTTCACGTGCTGAGATGGAAACATCAGAACTGTAGACTCCCATACACGTGGCCAAAGGAGAGACTTTCTTCCTTCTACTGGGAAAATACGAATCTAATGCAACCATGGCCGCGTTAGATAATCTTCTCTGCATATATACCAAAACTATAATAAAGATTCGATATTTTATTAAAAGACAATGAAGAAAAGGAGTAATGTCGATCAAATTGAGAAATACTAAAGAAAGACTACAAATTTGGGGAGTTTAAACCTAATTTGGTTAAGGGAACGAAAGCGAGATCAATTTGCATGTTCGTCTCGCAATCGAATGGTTAAAGGAAGAGAGAGTCGGAAACGTGAAGGTGTGTGAATTATCGTACCTCGCAGCGGAAGAGAGAGAACGATCAAGGGCAGCGATGAGGCTGTTGAACAAATTAGAGTGGAATTTGATAATGAGACCTAAGTAGACGAAGAAGATTTATTTTTTTTTTTTTGGTAAACAGACGAAGAAGATTTATCCTGGAAAAGAAATTTAAAAAGAAAAAAAAAATGGAGATGAACAAAGAAGAAAGAGAGTTTTGGAGTTGCTAAATTGTGTTAAGAAAAAAAAAAGTTTAGAATGACAATTAGAATTAGGGTTGGTTTAGGTGGAAGTCTCCAAGATACACTTAAACCGAGTTTTTCTAATTTGCATAATCACATCAATTTTATATTTTTATGGGCAATTCTCAATAATAACATAATTTTAAGCTTTTGTGACAAAAATATTTAAAGAAGGATAAAATAACAAATATGTTTCATTAAATTAACTTAATAACAATCTTATCCTTTCCAAAACACATGAGCAATTTCACGAGTTTTTCTTCGTAAACTTCACCGCATTTTAATCGTCTCAAAAACTTCACCCTGATCTAATCATCACCATCACCGTCTCTCTCCTAAAAAACCGTCGATTTTTACCATCGTCGTAGTAGCATCACCACTGGAGTCATCGCGCCGGTGCTCTGAATCACGGAATCGTCAGAAACCTTCTCGATATTAAACGAATAGTAAACTTTTAATCAAAAGTTTGGGGTTTCTTTTTCGATCTATCAAGCGAAAGGTTTTATTTTTCAGACTGAATGTTATTTGATTTCCGATGTTGATGGAAAGAATTTGGGGGAATGTATTGGATAAGGAGTTTTAAAAGTTTTTGGGGTTATTTAAAAATCTTCTGTTATTAAACTAATAATTTTAAAATCTTTTCCTAAATCATGTGTTATTGAACATAGAATTTATGTAAAGTCATTTAGAAATCACCTACAATATCCTGTTATTCAATTTACAATTTTATAAAACTTGTATCAAATCTAGTGTTGTTCAAAACTAAACAGTAATTTGAGAAAAAAAACTGATAGAAAGGATTTTAGGAGATTTGACATCTATTTTTAGTTAAAAAAATGTAGTCCCTCAAAATATCACATCTATGGTGATATTTGGAGAGATTTTTTAATAAAAAATAAAAAAATTCCTCTTCAACTTCTCGGCCTAAAAAAGTTTTCCTACAGCTTGTCAACAAATGGAGTCGTCTGCGTCTGCAATGTTTGGTCAATCCTCCGCTCAGATTCTGAGACCACGGATTTACGGTTTTGCTTCCTCGGAGAGCGTCGATCGTTTCTTCTTCGCTTCCCCGATTCTTGAGGATGGAATCTCAGCATCAGCCTCGCCAATCTATCGCCTGCGCTTCTTCACCAAGCAATAACATTTCTCAGGCGACTTCTTCTTCTTCCTCAATCGAATCAGGTCAGTTTGGGGACAATGACCAAGAAATAATTAAAGATTGCACAATTACAACAATCAAACTCTGCATATATCTTTCTATTCTCTGTGAACAGCCAATGAGACTGTTAACGAACGACACAATTCCCATCCCACGAGAAGATCATATATCCTTCAGATTGACTTAGGAGGCAAAGCTCCTCGAATTCAACACGGAGGAAAAGCATGTCGTTTCCTAGCATGGACGAATAATTGGCCCGAGTAAAGATCTTACTAACCCAGATCAAATGCTTGTATACATTACTGTTTTTCTAGCCTAGAAGATCATCCAGAAGTGGACGTGCAGCGTCTGTCCGCGTTGCTGTATCACTGTATCGACCTCTTACACTAATTGACTGTTGGAGTTCAACGGCTGATGATACGTTACTGCTTGTCGTCGTCTTTGACCATTAAATGTGCACGAAGGTTACTTGAACTCAGTCTCACATTTTGGAGTAGGAGGCTTGTTTGCTCAGGGACGTATGAGTGCCTCTTCAATTATTGTTGTTGTTTTTTATTTGGAATTGCAGGTTACTTTGTTTATGAATACATATGATGAACTTGTGTCAAGATGCGTATAATAAGTGGTACTATGAGGTCTTCATCTATTTCTTTCTTTCTATATATCTTACATTTTGCATATAAGCTCATTTAAATACTCTCCACAACAAGACAAATTCGATTCGATCGTCAATTCCATTAGTTTTACGAAATTAAGACAGATCAATTCAAAAATATGTTTTCTGTTCAATTTTTTCTGCAATACTAAACTGAAACAGTATTTTTGTCTCAAGAGATGCTTACTATAAATGGTACACAGATAAAATTGAAGACATGTCTTATATGATTAAGACGTTCTCCGAGGATGAATTTACAAGACAGAATCAAAGAGGTCTTTTACAGTTACTGCTCGGATGAGCAATTTTACAGCCAAAATTAGTCGGAGACCTTTCAAAGCTATTGCCTGGCGTACTTGGGAGAAGTTTAGAATTTATTGTGTCAAAAAAATCTCAATGAATGAATAATTTTTAATTCAAATCACCTAAAAAACTCTGAAAATATCTTACCAAATATCCATGAAATTTTATTTTTATTTTCAAATCTCATCCAAATCATCTCAAAATCCTCAAATCACATCTAAATCCCACCAAATTTAAAATCCCTCTAAAACTCCTCAAACTCTTAATCCAATACACCCCCCTGAATCTGTTTTTTTTTTGTTCCTTTTGATTTCCAAGGTTTTTGTTACTGTTTCAAGAGCGAGTTAATATCTTGTTACATTGGCATTTAATTTTTTGGTGTTATATGAAAGATTCATGAAAGATTTGTAAAACCATGGAAATTATAAACAAATGCTTCCGTTCTTGGAAAGATTCTTCCGGAAAAACATCTTGGAAAAGGTAAAAAAGTTTCTTGATCTTGGCATGATAGTCTGCTGCCTCCGTTCCTGCAAGATACCCTTCCTTGAAGATCATTAGTAATACATGTTTGTTCACTTCTAAAGATTTAATAATTTGGCATGGTGAAATGAATAGGTTGGTTTTACTTATCTTTTCGGTCTTAGCCCATTTGTCCATGGCTTTTTGCAAGTCGTCAACTTCATGGGGAGTTAGAGGCGCCAGGTTGTGCCTTCGGTTGTTGTGGTCGCAGCTGTAGTAGTTGGTCCGGCCATTGTGCATGCTTTCTTTATCAAATTGCCATGGTCGACCCAAAAGGATGTGCCTTGCTTGCATTGGCGCTATGTCGCAGATTACCTGGTCAGCGTACTTGCCGATGCTGAATGGAACAACAACTTACTCGCTGATCCGAAGCTCCACTTTATTATCAAGCCATTTCAACCGGCACGGGCGAGGGTGCTTAGTCTTCGGCAGGCCTAGCTTGTCCACCAGGTATTTGCTGGCTACGTTGGTGCATGATCCTCCATCAATAATCAGGCTGCAGACTTTGGATTGGACGGTGCACCAGGAATGAAAAATGTTCTCACTCTGCATTGTCTCGGGTTCGAACAGTGCACTAAGTGATCGCCGTGTGACCAAAATTTCCCCAACGTCCGGATAGTCAATAATTTCATCGCCGGTTTCCTCCCTGGTCCCTTCGGCCTCATCACAAGATTCTATCTCCCCATCGTCCCGTAATACCATTACCCGTTGGGTGGGACAATCTCTTGCGTAATGACGCTTACCTTGACATTTGAAACAGGTAACATCGCGAGCTCGTGTGGCCGGGGTGGTGCTGGAACCGAGCTTGGTGGACTAGTTGACCTCCGGGGCTGGTTTCTTTGAAACGGGCTCTATGGTCTTGCCTTTGTCGAAGCTGCGCGTGGGTGGGTTCCAGTTTAGCTTTGAACGGTTGAGAGAGGCAGTCTTCCTTTTGATGTGCTGCTCAGCTTGTATGGCGAGGTGAAGAAGCTCATCTAGGTCGCCATAAGGTTGGCGCTCCACTTTCCGGGCTATACAGTCCTGAAGTCCGTCCAGGATCTGAGCCATGAGTGTCTCTTGGGAGTCAGACACTTCTAGCCGGTTCTTTAGAGTTTCAAACTCTTCGAAATATTCTTCAACGGTCTTAGATCCTTGGGAGAGTTTTAAACTTCTTCTGCAAGTCTCGGTGGTAGTAGGCTGGAACGTATCGCTTGCAAAGATGGAAACTCATATCTTCCCATGTGAGGATTTGAGGAATCTTACGCCATCGTCGGTCAGCTACATCTCGGTCCCACCTTGCCAGGGCATTGTCAGTGAGTGGAGCAGCTGCTAGGGAGACTTTGCGTTGGTCAGAGTAATCATAGTACTCAAAGATGTAGTCCATCCGTCGTTCCCAATCGAGATAGGCCTCTGAGTTGATCTTGCCCGCGAACGTTGGAGGCGTGAGCTTAAGATCTCTGCCACCGTGCTGGGGATCATCGTCATTGGCTCGTTGTGGTCGATCACGGTCATTGTGGGGTTGCCCGCGATGTCGTGCATTAGCCGGATCGTGTCGCCTATCGTGACCCCGGTCATGATCGGGGTCATCATGGTCGTCTCGATGCGCTTCCGGGCCATTGTTATCGCATCTCTGGGAAGCTTGGCTGTCGTCGTCCAAATAATCAGCTTCGTCGTTCTGCCGGTTTTCGACCTGAAAAATGCGGTTGGTCAGTCCCTTAATGGCTGCCATGATTTGAGCAAATTGCTCACAAGTGTTGTTGTCATTTATGTTGTCTCCTGACATTAGAAACAAAAAGTGATGTGAGTTTATAATATATTTTTGTAAGTAGGCAATAGTTATGGACCGAAGTAATTGAAAGAGACATGTGGAATAATTTAAACGTGATTGACAAAATTTTCAGACTAAATGAAATGATTGCACGCGGAAGTTAGATAAGGAAGCTGGTTAAATATATATATATTTGTCACGAATTGAAACTAGATGTACGATGGAAAATGATGAAAGATTAATCTAAGGAAAAGAAGAAGAAAAAAGAGAGAGTTTATCGGATTGTTGATCGGAAGTGATGAGCGTGTGGTGGTTGGTGTGTTCTGGTCCAATGAAGGCTGAATTCCTGAAACAAGAAAATAATCGAATGTGAATGTTTTTTTTTTTATAAGTATGAAATGAAAACAAAGGAAATCAGAAAAGAAAACACCTTAGAAGGAGCTTTTGGAGCTCTAATACCAGATAATGCAATCTCCGGACCGGAGGTTCACTGGTGGGTGACGGACACTATCGCTGGTCTTACGGTTCCTGCGTATTAGTCTATAGAAATAGTCGATGAAATCGTGGGATGGTACGATGGAATCAGTCGGTTGGCCGTACGATACTTTCTGGTTGATCAGATGATGGTCGGTTCGAGCGATGGGTGGAATTGTTGGTCGCCACACGATCCAATGGAGAAGATCGTGACGAGACAAAGAGAAATCCTGGACTTCTCTAAGGCACGAAGTGCATTAAGACTTTTCTTATGGAAGAAAGTTCGAGTTTTTATTATCAAAAGGTATGAAAACATACAAGGCTGCAGTGGGACTTATGATATGCGGTGTTTTACCAACCACTTAGATCAAGTCCCACCACTTTAACCGTTCATAGTATAGTGGGGATTATCGAACCAACCTGAGGGTTGGATTCACAGCCAATGTCTTGGGCTCAGGAAATCCACATCATCCTTAGCGGTTCAAACTACGACCCATGGAGTGGTTCTCTCACTAGGGGAGCTTAAAAATATGCTGAAGGAGATCAAGCTTAAGCAAGCGTTAAGAGAGGCTAAGGGAGAAAGAACCGAGTTTTAAGTAAAATCGAGCTTAAGACTTAAGGAAACCTCTTCACCTTAGCCCACCATGAAGCTTTAAGAGAAACTACACAGATTTCATGGAACAAGTTCATGAGAAGTGAGACAAGTTCATGAGAAGGTGAGAAAAGAAACTAAAGCAGATATTTAAATGAAAAAATAAGAAAGAAGTAAATAAGACTAAATTAAACTTGCATTAAGTAAATGAGTTCAAGCTCTGATGAGAAATATTTAAAAGCAAACAAGAGGAGAAAAGAAGAACAATTCTTTCTCTTAATGTTGGCGGCGCAAATGCCTTAAAAGGAAAAATCAAATAAGAGTAAATAAAGATAGATTTTTGGAGGCGATGGAATGTAATAATGTTGTGTGTGTCCCCTTTGAGGATGTAGTGTTGCTTTTATAGGGGACCTAAGTGGTGAAAACCCTACAATCCACGGGACCACTTTGGTAGGGATAGGCTCGCTTTATCTTCTTGCGTGAGCTGCAGGCGCGCTTCACTATCTGTACGGCTAGGGTAACATCGAGGGGAGCTTGTGGCTGAGCAGGGGACAGCCTCGATTGTTGGCGCGTGAAGGGGCAGGAGACATCACTGGTGTTGTTCTGCTGAATGGCCCTTTGAAAGGTGCATTCCCAAGTCGGATCTTTGGCCGTCTGTTCTTGTGCAAACTTGGGGCGTACTCCATCGGGGTAAGCTTGATGTTCCTTCCTTGTTGCACTTCTTCTTTTATTTGATGGCTTTGGCTGTCTTGATTTGGTCACCATGATCCTTAAGTCTTCTTTTATCCTGAAAAAAGTACCCAAATATGCAAGAAAATGCAAGATCCTAGTCTAATGCATTCCTATGCCTAAATGCAATGCTATCTAAATGAAAAATTGAGAAACTAGGGTTTAATCCTACATGAAAATGCCATGATCGTTAGCTAAAATGCAAGAGTATCAACACCCCCAAACTAAGCCTTTTGCTTGTCCTCAAGCAAACTAACCAACCTAGAGATGAAGAACCTATGAGAACTTGCAATCGGAGTTCAAGATGCAATCCAAAAGAAGTTAACCCAATGTCTTTACTAAAGGTTATAGAGTACAAGTGAGTATTTCGCTTACTCCAATGTGTTTTAGCCACAAGTCATCAGGCCACCCAATGGGACTCGTCTCTGAATCCTGCAAATCACATCCCTTTTCCTCTTTTACATTCGTTAGTATTAAAAGCGTGAATCAATCCTCAAGTCATCGACCATACTCATTTGGTTCAAAAGGGGTTAGGCTGGAAAGCGAGCCATGAATGGAGCTTGCTACTTATGAGTTTAGTGCTTCTAGACAGGGTTCTCTCTCGAAATATGGACATTCCTAGTGCAAAATACTAAAGGTAAAAACCAATTGATTCATGCAAGGATGAAACTACATCTACCCATTCACCCAATCGGCTTTATATGTTAAGTCTCCATTGCTGCGCCCTAGTATACCCTTACCTATTTATGGCTCTCCTTTTTCATTGGTTCTTACTTGGTGCTTTCTTCTTGACTTCGGGGTTTATTTCTTCTTGGCCGGAGTGTGCCTTCTCGACGAGGTTTTCTTTGTTTTCACCTTGTTGTAGTGATGTCCTGATGTAAGTGTTGTTCAGATGGCCTTCTTTTCTGATTTTAACTACCTCCCTTGGGGCTCTCCTCCTTGCCTCATGTCTTCTTTGGTAAATTTTACCCTGTTTCAAGCAATTCCTTTATTGGATTGTTCCCAAATCATCTTGTTGCCCAATCATTCCTATGCTACCTGAGGATTTCCTAAGCATATGCTGACCAAGATGTGATCAACAATCTCACGCAGTCCTATCCTTACCGGCCTAAACCTAACACATTTTTCTAAGGAAGATCCTAAAAAGGCCTCACACGCTCTTGCAAAAACAGTTAAGGTTAGAAGACAAAAGGTTTAGCTAGGGATTGGCAAAACTTTTTTGATCAAAGAGATTGGTGAAAATAAAGGTTGCGATCCAAGTGCAAGATATCCATGAAATCTGGTGTCAAACGAGTGAAGTGATAATTCCAAATGCAATGTTAAGAGTTAAAGTTAAGTGAGGGAAAAGTTCAGCTTAATACATTCAAATAAGGCTTAGATTTCAATACGTGATTTCAAAAGAGTGGTGCGGTCCTTATTTGACATAAACTCAGCATGCACTTAAAGGATCAAGAGTAATGGCATCAGTTTAAAAGCTTAAAGGCTGCTATCTATAAGAATTCCAATGTACAAATATATACAATGATCCTAAACTAATGAAAAATTTGCCCTATCTCTTTTTTTTTTTTTTTGAACATGCAAACTGATGCAGCTATCTAATGTAATGCCTTACTCCCCCAAACTTAAGTTGCACCATCTCTGATGTAAATTAACTAAAAAGGAACTACCATGCAAATGCTTCCTAAAATGCGGACTACCAAATAATGCATATTTATAATAATGAGTGCGTATTGTTCAGGATGTACCTGAGTTGGAGGAACTGGGTTCCTCACTGGACGCTGTGGATGGTGGCTTCCTCATTCTCCTTTGCCCTGCCACATGAACGGAGGCTCTTGCTGGTGTGACAGCGGGCTCAGACCAATGTGGTCGCGGAGCCGAGCTTGTGGATTTTCTCCTCCTTGTGTTCCCTGAGTCAGTCTCTTCCTGGTCCTCCTCTCTCTCTTTCCTCCGGGATGACGATCCCTTGAAAGCGTTATTGAACTGCCTCTTGAGCTCCTTGAGGCTGCGGAACGTTCTGAAAGTGTTTCGGTCCTGCCACTTGTTCCATCTTTGGAGCGAGTCGATGTTCTTATTTGCCATTTTTAGCGAGTGCTTGCTTCTTTCAGGGCTTGATGGAAAGTAGTATCTCTCAGCCTCATCAAGAGAGAATTCTTCTCCATCATTCCTTAGTTGTTCTTCTTCCTCCACATCAGGTACCGGATTTTCTTCTTGAACCTCATCAGCCTGTGGTGGTTCTCCTCGGAACAGCTGGAAGTCTCTTGGCTCAAAATCCAAAGGTGGCTGGTGTGCGGAGAGATGTAAGCTCCGGGTTGGGAAGATAGAACACAACTGGCCTGTCCCTCTTTGTTGTAAGCCGGTACTCGAACCCTTCTCCAACGGATCTCCCAAGGTATTGTATTCTCTTAAGATGTTGGACATTGATCCAGTCTATCCCGTGAGTTGCATCCTCTATCATCATTTCCCTACCTCGGAGTAAGGCTGTTATGATTCTTCCATAATAAATTTGAACTTTGCTTGATCATGAAAACAGAGCCTCATTGGTTTCCAAAAGTCTTGCCAACAGTATGGTGATTAAACCCACTTTCATTTGCCCTCCTCTAAGCTTGAAGCGGTTTGTTGTTGTCCTTAAGAACCTCAACATGCCTGCATCGATCATTTCCAGCTCCCTTGAGATGATTGTGCTTGTGTCCTTGCGTCCGAAGAATGTGTGGGCTAAAGCTTTGTGCACATATCTCAGAGCTGGATGTCGGATTTTGGAACACTTGGTCACTCCTGCCCTGAATTTCCCTACACTAATGGTGTCCCAAAGAGCATTAATTTCCTCCTTTTTGATGTCAAACTCTTTTTCTCTTTCAACTGCTGGCTTGAAACCAAAGATAGCCTCGAGTTCAGTGATGCTACTCTGAGTGAATGAGACCCGTACTTGTAGCGTATGTATCCATTCCCATCTCCTTCATATCTCTTTTCTTCTCCGGGTTTGTAGAATCGGACCTCCAAAGTGGTTAGGATCTGAAATGTGGCTCCTTCGTGCGATGGAAAGGGTAGCTCCATTAGCTTCTTCACACCAATAGCTTCGAACAATCTTTGACAGTCCTCATAGATCCCAAGGAGAAGTGGGAACCCGAATTTACCTCAATGTATTTTTGGAAAGTTGATGTGAGGATCCGAGAATCTTACAAGAGAAAACGAAAAGTAAAGAGAAAGATCGAAAAAGGAAATTAGGTCAAAGTGAACGAACTTTTATTGCTAAATTGCGTACTGCGAATGTATTGAATTGTATGAATATTAGAATGTTAGAACGTGTTATAAGATGTAGAGATCGATCCTTATTTATACTACGACATCTTAAGTCCTAAACAACATAAGTTTCGATATGGGACAAAGGTCTTTTCCTTTTTCCGACGACTTTTCCATAAATCTTCGAGGAAACTTCTAGAACCTTCCATAAGTCGGTTTCAGCCCTTGTCGGTCCATCCTTCCAACTCGCCCAAATTCTATCCCTCGTCTTTTAGTTCAGTGGTTTTCTCCGGTTTATTTTAAGTTAACAAATTTATTGTCTTTGATAGACGAAACATCCCGATGTTTCGAGAAACTTACAAAAACATCGGTATGTTTACGAAAAGACCCTGAAGACGACGAACGAAGCGAAATAAGACAGAACGGAATGTGTCAGCCAGCTCGGTTTCATTTGGTGACAGAAAGAACCGAGCTGGCTGCCTTCAAAACCATCATGCTGACCAGCTCGGTATCCAGGATGGGAGGAGACCTTCCGATAACTCATGGGATGCATCCAGCT
Source organism: Sisymbrium altissimum (assembly GCA_900406495.1). NCBI lineage: Eukaryota > Viridiplantae > Streptophyta > Magnoliopsida > Brassicales > Brassicaceae > Sisymbrium > Sisymbrium altissimum. The sequence goes on along the minus strand of OVBI01000518.1, from coordinate 46,749 downwards.
CGGTATGCTGAAGGGTGTCGGCCAGCTCAGTATCCAGGAGGGAGGATTTGACCGAGGTGACTGTAATATGTCGACCAGCTCGGTATCCTGAGTGAGGGAAACACCGAGCTGATTGCTCAATGCAGTCCGTTACTGAGCTGGCTGCAACACCCAACTTGTGGATGGCATATGAACTTCGTTTGATCTGATTCTTCTTCGAGGAGCTTTATAATTTAGTTGAAAACATTTTCCAAGTGGTTTCATGTGCAGAAGCCTTGTGATTTGGAAGATACACCTCAATCATTGAACGTATGTTCTTTTCAGCTTGGAACTCTCGGAAAGTGTCAGCCAGCTCGGTTTTCAGGAAGGGAAGGATAAAACTGAGCTGACTGCATCATGTTGACCAGATCAGTATCAAATAGGGAGGATGATACCAAGGTGAATGCATCATGACAGCCAGCTCGGTATCCTGGAACAGAGCTGACTGCTCCGTGCTGTCCAGATTGACGTTCTGTGGTACATGCTTGGCAAGACATCCAACCAGCTCGGTATCATTGGCTGCCCAAAATACCGATCTGGCTGTCCTACAAGCTTGGTTGATTACCTTTTACTCGAAAAATTGTAACTTTCGTCGGTTTATCGGAGGAATCGTTCAAAGGATGAAAAGATTGGCTAAACATGCTGATAAGATGCAGCCAGCTCGGTATCACTAGCAGGTCTTGATACTGAGCTGGCTGTCGTTTTTTCGTCCAGTCGATCGTCCTTTATTCGATGAATCACGACTTTATCGGTTTTCCGGAAGAATATTTCAAAGGACGAAAGGATCAGCCAAACATGATGAAGAGATTCAGCCAGCTCGGTATCATGGGCAGGTCTTGATACCGAGCTGGCTGTCCTTGTTTCGTCCAGCCGATCGTCCTTTGTTTGATGACTCGCAACTTCATCGGTCTATCGGAAAACTCTCGAAAGACAGTATTCATACTTTTTTCGTAAAGTTATCGACGAAATAGTTCAAAATGAACTCTCTCCAAACTAATATGGAAAATATTTTTTCGATATTCAAATATTTTAATCATTAATTTCGGAAATGTGGGTTTTGACGCCAACAAGGGACATGGAGATATCTTGTTGGTTTGAAGTCTATTCGATCGAATGCAGCGCCTATCTCCTTGTCTGAGTATTGTGGAATCTTCGGCTTGGATGGTCCTTCAGCCACTATCTTTCCCTCTCTCTTCTCAGCTCCGCTTCTTGTCGTTCTTGACATGCTTCTTTTCTCGGTTGATTGGCGAAGTTTAAGGTTTTAGATTTTCGAAGTGGTAGAGCTTATGGTAAGCGGATAGCGAGACTTAAATAAGGGAAGATGGCTTTTATACATGTGAGAGAGTGAGATTTTAGTGGAGTTTAGTGATTGAGAGGGAGCGTGGAAGGTGAGGAACATGCATTGGCTGTTTGTGGAAGAGGTGGGGATGAAGAAAGGTGATTTATCTGAGGTAAAACACCCTGAAACTCCCTAGCCACCCATCTTTTATCTCTTCGCTAGCACGTGGGCCAGGGAAGGTAACTCTTTTGCCGCCCAAAAAGAAATGAATATAGTATTCATTCTTCATGGCACATCAAAGAGCCCTCGATGTAACCTGCCTGCTGTGCTTCCCATTTCCTTTTCTCCATGTTCCTCCGTCTTGGTGATTTGGGCTCTCATTATCCGGTCCCTGTGGTACTTCTGACATCGGGGTTGTCCTACTTCCTTTTCCATGATTCATAAAATAAACTTCAAAACAAAATAAAGTGCATTATATATAAGGATAAGCTTGTTATGCCTCCCAATAGCGCTTTGTTTTAAGTTTATTCGCTTGATTTTCTCTCATTTTTGGGTCAACCAGAAGGGGTATTAGCATCCCTGATCCTGATGGAGGATCTTTCTCATTACCAAACATTTTCAGAAAATTGGTAATAGATTTTCTAAGGGCTTCCTCATTGCTCATCTAATTTCCCTTGTTTTCGGTCGATAAGATCCTTAAATTAACCTTGAAATGAGCAAATGAGAGTGCTCTTTGCCTATTCTTGAAAGCAAAAATAGGTTCACCATTGTTATCAGAGAGTTGCTCAAGTCCCATACCTTTCAAGAACTCGTTGAGTGAGAGTTCTTGTTTACCCGATGTGTCCACGGACTTATCCTTCTCTTCCATTTTCATGGTCTCCTGGATTTCATCCTTGAACAGATTCGCAATGTTGCTCAGCTCTGAGTAACCCTTTTCTTGACTTGCTTTCCCAGGGGATTTCTTCATGGCTTTCTTCTTCCTGGCCCTCTTGAGGGTGTAAACCCTATCTCTGCTGTCCATGGTTTGCACTGGTCTGAACCTCATGATTCGGGTTTCTTCCACATGCAGCTCGATCATACCAGCTTTACAGTTAATGACACATCCTACTGAGGCCAAGAAAGGTCTTCCAAGTAGTTAGGTTTCTTGTTCTTCATACTCCATCATGATCACTAAGAAGTCAGTAGGGAATGTGACATTTCCTATCACCACTGGGACGTCCTCCGCTATCCCTAAGGCAGTGGTAGTGCTACCATTTTCCAGGATTAAAGGTCTGTAGCAATCCTTAATGTTGGTGCATCCGAGAGTGATGGCGGTTGACAGAGATATGACACTAATGCTTGCCCCAAGATCGCATAAACACTCTTCCAAGATGATTCCATTAAAGTGACAAGGTAGAGTGAATGAACCGGGGTCTCCTACTTTTTCCACAACGAGGGGCTCCTTTCCCGTTTTGAACTCGGCTCCTAGTTCAACAGCTTCTCTTCCAAGAGCTTGGCTTGCCTTAGAGTAGAGTTCTTCTCTAAGGTTTAGGAGGAAAAGGGGAATTCCTCCCTTGTTGGCCATGCTAGCAAACTGATGCTTCAACTTCTCCAAGACCTTGATTAGCTCCGCTCCTTTTTTCTCTAGTGTTTGTTCGTCTTGTCTCATTTGATGAGGTAGGATTGGTTTATAGCTCTGGGAGACTTTTCCTTGGGCTACATCTTCCAGGATTCTCCTTATATGAGTTATGTTTTGCCTTAGCCTCCCCCCCCACTTAGAACATCGATGTCCACATTGACATTAGAGTAGTGTATGCGGGATTGGCTTGTGCCTAGTGCTAGATCTTGTCCGAAACTGATTGTGTTGCAGTAGTCTTTTGGATGTGCTACAGCTTTGCCTGGAAGATTGGCTTGGGAAGTAGAAGGTATTCCCTTGGTTGCTTCAAGTGTTTTGACTCTTAGGGTGATGGCATTTATTTTGCTTGTGAGCTCAGTGTTGAGACCATCGATCTTATTGTGGACGTCAGCAAATCTTTTGTGAATGTCTGTTGTAATCGTTGCTTGTCCATGGATCAGTTACTTTAGGCTTCCTTCGATGTCAAAACTTTGAGCTTGTTGGCCTTGATTAGAGCCTGGTGGTGCGTAGCCTTGTGGTCTTTGGAAGTTGTCTTGATATTGATTCCGACGTTGGAATCCTTGCTGATTGTTGTAATTGTTATATTGTCTAGGCACTCCTTGTTGTTGCTGTGGGTAGTTTAGGTCTTGAGGGTTAGCTATATTGTTGCTTCTATATGAGAGATTGTTGTTCGGCCTCCAGTTGTTGTTGTAACCTCCTTGAGCATTCAGGTAAGCTATTTCCTCAGTTTGATATCCATCACCATCTTGAGGCATTAGGTCCCCAATATAATGGACTTCTTTTGCTATTGTTTATGAGAGGATTAACATGTCTAGTTTGTCATTTAGCTCTTTGATCATATGCCTGTTGGAGTCACCTTCCTCATTTGGATTACGGTTGCTTCGGTCGTAGTCTTCACTGTAGGTTGAGTCGCTTTGTGCCAAGTTCTCCACTAGTTGTAAGCCTTCTGTCACTTCTTTTGCGAAGAAATTTCCATTATTGGGTGTGTCGAGGAGTAGTCGTATCTTTGTAAGGACTCCTCGGTAGCGAGTGCTTAAGAGTGATTCTTGTGAGAATCCATGGTGTCGGCATTCGGAGGTGTACCTTTTGAAATGCTCCCAAGCTTCTCCAAAGCTTTCATTGTTCTTTTGAGTAAATCCACTGATTTCATTGCGCAACCTTACTGTTCTTGTTGGTGAGAAGAACTTGGTGAGGAACGCCTTTTTGCATTCGGCCCATGTTGTGATGGTCCCTCTTGGCAGAGTCTTCTCCCATGAATGAGCTTTATCGTCGAGTGAAAATGGGAATAGGCAAAGCCTGAAGCCATCTTTACTGACCCCATTTATCTTTGTCATTTCGCAGATTCTGTCAAAGTTATCAAGGTGATCCAGTGGGTCTTCCAAAGGCAGACCAAAGAAACGGTCTCCTTGCACCATAGAGATCAGATCACTCTTGATCTCAAAGTCGTTGTTTTGAACCGGTGGTGGTTGGATGCCAGTACGGTTTGTTGGTGTGCTTGGTGTGTCATTGGCTCTAATAGGTCTTGGTGCTCTATTTGGTGCAGCATTGGGTTGTCCTTGTTGTTGGTTTTCAGGAATGTTTCTTTCTTGAGCAGCTTCTCTATTTTGGTGGGGCACAGCAGGGGCACCTTGTTGCTGTTGTTGATTGTCGGCAATGCCAGGTTTTTGGCCGAGGATGGCGTAAGGGATATTCCTAGTGTTGTTGTTGTTGTGGAGCTTCTTTTGACGAGATGATTTGCGAGTAGATCTTTCGAGCAAGTTGATGTTTGGGTCTTGATTAACTAGTTTTTGTTTGCTGTGTGATCTTAGGTTCATTCAAAAACCTGAATCATCAAAGGAAAATCAGAAGGTGTGAAACTTGTTAGACCAATGAGATGGGTCTTTTTAGTGAGTTAGAAACTGAATGGAACAATACTTTCTCAGACGGGCAATGGCGCCAATTTGATAATGCGGTATTTTACCAGCCACTTAGATCAAATCCCACCACTTTAACCGTTTGTAGTATAGTGGGGGTTATCGAACAAACCTGAGGGTTGGATTCACAATCAGTTCAAGATAAAGCCACCAAAAGGCGCACCAATAACAGTTTAGAGATTTGAACAATAATCTTGTATCACTCAAGATTAAGGATGCAAAGAAATAAAAGCAAATGTGCAATTGCAAAGAAGTAAAGAGTTAGAGCTGGTTAGACAGGTTTTTAAAGTGATAATTAAGTGGTGGTTCAGTTAGCACAAGATAATAGCAGTTAGAGTGGAGATTAATATTAAAGAGAAGAGCTTTGGTGGATTTTATAGGATCAGAGGTTCCTTTATACTGGGATCTGTTCGGTGTGAAATCTCAACTCCTCCTAAAGAGGGTTTCTTTGAGGCGGTTCTTAAGTAAAGGAACTGTTATAGACATTCCCACTCTCGTGGGTAAAGTCCTTTTGGATCCAGAGCCACCAAAGCTAGCTTTTGCCTAGTGGTGGTGCAATGGTCTAAGCCTAAAGAGTTATCCTCTTAGAACTATGCGGTTTCTTGAGACACCCAATATCTTCGGCTCAGGAAATCCACATCTTCCTTAGCGGTTCAAACTACGACCCATGGAGTGGTTCTCTCACTAGGGGAGCTTAAAACCATATTTAAGGAGAACAAGCTTAAGCAAGCGTTAAGAGAAGCTAAGGGAGAAAGAACCGAGTTTTAAGTAAAACCGAGCTTAAGACTTAAGGAAACCTCTTCACCTTAACCCACCAAGAAGCTTAAAACAGATTTCATGGAACAAATCTCGAAATCCATGGGGAAGTGAGACAAGTTAATGAGAAGGTGAGAAAAGAAACTAAAGCAGAAATTTAGATGCAAAAATAACAAAGAAATAAATAAGACTGAATTAAACTTGCATTAAGTACATGAGTTCAAGCTCTGATGAGTAATATTTAAAAGTAAACAAGAAGAGAAAAGAAGAACAAATCTTTCTCTTAATGTTGGTGGCGCAAAGGCCTTAAAAGGAAAATCAAACAATAGTAAATAAAGATAGGTTTTTGGAGGCGATGGAATGTAATAATGTTGTCTGTGTCCCCTTTGAGGATGTAGGGTTGCTTTTATAGAGGACAGTAGGGGTGAAAACCCTACAATCCTCGGGACCACTTTGGCAGAGATGGGCTCACTTTGTCTTCTTGCGTGAGCTGGAGGCGCGCTTCACTATCTGTACGGCTAAAGCAACATCGAGGGGAGGTTGTGGCTGAGCAGGGGACAGCCTCAATTGTTGGCGCGTGAAGGGGCAGGAGACATCACTGGTGTTGTTCTACTGCATGGCCCTTTAAAAGGTGCATTCCCCAAGTCGGATCTTTGCCCGTCTGTTCTTGTGCAAACTTGGGGCGTACTGCATCGGGGTAATCTTGATGATCTTTCCTCGTTGCACTTCTTCTTTTGTGTGATTGCTTTGGCTGTCTTGATTTGGTCGCCATGGTCATTAAGTCTTCTTTTATCCTGGAAAAAATATCCAAATATGCGAGAAAATGCAAGATCCTAGTCTAATGCATTCCTATGCCTAAATGCAATGCTATCTAAATGAAGAATTGAGAAACAAGGGTCTAATCCTACATGAAAAATGCCATGATCGTTAGCTAAAATGCAAGAGTATCAACTTATATAGTGTCCATCAGCTATGCCTTTTGTGGGGACTTTGAATCAGATTACAATTTATTACTAAGCTATGAAAATGGCGAACAAATGCCTTACTCTACGAAATAAATTAAAAAAAGGCTAACACTTGCATTAGAAAATAAATCAAAGGGAAATGGTGCGAATTGTCGGTCAAGCAAATAATTTAAACGGAGGAAATTACCTGACTTACCGTGGCTTGATGATCGGGTGGAGATTGGATGAATCTAGCCGGGAAGAAGGACTTAGGCTGTTGCGCTTGTGATGATGAATAAGGAAAATCCGTGTGAAGTGTGCGCGTCCCCTGGTCGGTCCAAATCAAGTTAATGATTTGGTCGGTCGAATACTTTTGCCGGTTTGATGTTTTGCTCGGTGAAAAACTGGTTTGGCCCGGTAAAAATTAAGTTTGGGTCGAGAGGAATTGGTTTTGGCCTGATGGTTGCGAGTCTCGGGAAAGTCGTGGACCGATAGTGGGGTGGCTCGGTAGTTGGCCCGATGTTTGACTCGTGTGGCCCAATGTTGGCTCGTGTGGCCCGATGTTTGACTCGTGTGGCTAGATGTTTTCTGCTCTTGTGACTCGGTCCAAAATTGGCCCGATGTTTGCCCCAGTCGTGTCTCGGTCGTTAGTTGCCGCGTCCCGATAGCAGGCTTGGTCGATGTTTGAATCTCCCACATCTAGATGAATATTACCCTTGTCACGAGACTTGGTTTCCTCGTCTCGATGTTGGTCTTCCGTGTCTCGGTGATCCTTGCCTGTGTTTCGATAGATCTCCTTCGTGTCCCGATGATCCTTAGTCGCATCCCGGTGATCCTGGTCTGCATCCCAAAAGTGTCCGGTTGCGTCCTGATAATCACTGTCCGCGTCCCGATGGTCTCCGGTTACGTCCCGATACTTGTTACCCGCGTCCCGATAGTTGCTGGTCGCGTCCCGATGAACTTTCCTTGCATCCCGATAATCGTTCTGCTCCGTTTGGTTGGTTTTCTGGACCTTTGAGATTCTCATTTGAGTCATTTTCTCGGCAAGTTCATCAACCTCTTTGCTGGCAACCAAGTTTGCCACAGCCTCGTTGATGTTCTCTTGAAGTGTTTTTGCACCTGACCGTGTCATGGGTTTTGACCGCATGGTTGGAAAAGGCTGGACCGGGGCTCCTTGACCTTTGTGGATTAGCATCACTGTGGGTATGCTAAGGTTCATAAGCACAGATTGTCCCCAGATTCAAAGTATTCTGAAGCTTGAAGCAAAAACCAATGTAAGTCCATTTATATTTTTAAATGTTTGAGTAAATTGTAAAAATTCGCTAATTAAAAAATTGTTAATGGCAGATTAAAGTAACTTGCATCCTTCCCACCATAGAAGGTGATGAGCAAGACTTAGTGTGTATTGAAGATGAAGATGATGAAGACCTTGACAAAAATGGTCAGTTTGGTGAAATAGGGCTATAGAATCAAAGTTAATGATTGGGTAAACCAATAAATAGACATCAACTCGCCATTGGAACAAATTTCCCAAGAGTCTTACAAGTTAGGAAATGCTGAGGATGAGACCGAAGAAAACACTAAGCTTGACAAACTAATCAAACTAGTGGATAAAGGATTCAAGAATATCCAAAAGCGTCTCTCCAAAATATAAAGAAAACTGCATATAAACAATGAAAATGAGGTAAGAGATTCTATTATTTCGTTTTCTTTGTCAAAGAGAACAATAAGAGATTTTAATACATAGAAATGGTGATATCTTTTGCAGAGAGATGAAGAGCATGAAACACATAGAGATCACGTGGATGAAGTACCATCATGAGAGGATGGGTATGCACACTCGAGTAACAATAACGTAAGATTTGTGTTTAAGACTTTAGGAAGGTTTAATTCATTTTTAAGAAGGTCTTCCTAACGAAAACTGTTTTTGTTGTTTCAGGAAGCTTATTTACCACCTCGAAGAGAATCTTCTGGACCATCTACGAGGAAACAAAAAGAAAAATGGAATGGATACCAATTAACAGATGTCGTCGAAGCTTACCACGAAAACAAATGGTGTAAAGGCATCATCAATACGCTGAAAAACAATGGAAAAATAACTGTTTTAATTGATGGTATCATAGAAGAGCATGACTTATCAACTGATGAAGTACATAAGCCAGACCTTGAAGAAAGTTCAGTTGGACATAGCGAAAAGATGTCTGAAACTGATGAGGTATCGTTTTGCTATTTCTTTTCTAAAAATTAACAATACATCTTAGGAAGACATACTTAAATAAAACATAAAGGCTTCTCTTAATTATCGATTCTCTTCCAGGATAAGAATCTGGCGATGATGCAAGAGACATAAGTTGATCAATCAGCGCAACCAATGAGTGTAGAAAATGAGAAGGTATCGTTTTACTTGTGATTGGTCATTTTTAGGAAAGCTTTCCTGAACAAATAGAACATGGTCATGAATTATAATTTGTGTTCCTTTATTCTTGTAGAAAGTAAATAAAAAAGAAGGAAGCAAACGAATACAGAGCAACACACAAACCGTAAATATGAGTTTACAACAAATGATTTCACTGGGTTTGGAGAAAAATGTACTTAAATTTTTTTTCTCCATTTTTGATTGATAGAAGGAGAAGGCCATTGTTCCCTCAAAAAAAGAGTAAAGCTGCTGTTATCCCGAAGGAACGTGGGAAAAAAAGAAAGGATTAAGTATCCTCGGGTTTGGATAAGATAGTAATTTAATTTTGATATTTTGGAAGACTTTCTTGAAACCATGCAAAAGCTTCCTGAAAAATTCTTTTTTGATTCATAGCAGGGTGAAGTTAATGTTTCCGAAAAAGAAGGAAATAAAGGAATAGAGAGTAGCACTGAAAACGTAAATGTGAGTTTAGAAAATATTATTTCACTGGTTTTGGAGAAACTGTACTTCAATTTTTTTTTTCTCCATTTTTGATCGATAGAAGGAAAAGGCCGTTGTTCCTTCGAAAAAGACTAAAGCTGTTGTTATCTCGAAGGAAAGTGGGAATAAAGGAAAGGATCAAGTATCCTCGGATTTGGATAAGTTAGTAGTTCAATTTTGATATTTTGGAAGGTTTTCTTGAAAACAGGCAAAAGCTTCTTGAAAACAGGCAAAAGCTTCTTGAAAAATGTTTTTTTGATTCATAGCAGGGTGAATCTAATATTTCCGAAAAAGAAGGAAACAAAGAAATACAGAGTAGCACTCAAAACGTAAATGTGACTTTATAAAAAATTGTTTCATTGGTTTTGGACAAACTGTACAAAAATATTTTTTTTCTCCATATTTGATTTATAGAATGAAAAGACCGTTGTTCCTTCCAAAAAGACTAAAGCTGCTATTATCCCGAAGGAAGGTGGGAAAAAAGGAAAGGATCAAGTATCCTCGGCTTTGGATAAGATAGTAGTTCAATTTTGATTTTCTGGAAGGCTTTCTTGAAATAAGGCAAAATCTTCCTGAAAACTGTTTTTCTTATTCATCGCAGGGTGAAGCTAATGTTTCCGAAAAAGATGGAAATAAAGGAATAGGGAGTGGCACTCAAAACGTAAATGTGACTTTAAAAAAGTTATTTCATACGTTTTGGGAAAACAGTATTTAATTTTTTTTTTCTCCATTTTTGATTGATAGAAAGAGAAGGTCGTTGTTCAATTGAAAAAGAGGAAAGCCGCTGATATCCCGAAGGAAATAGTTGAAGTATCTTCGGCTTTGGATATTTTGGTAGTTGTTAAATTTGGTATTTTGGAAGGCTTTCTTGAAAAAGATAAAAGCTTCCTAAACAATGTTTTTTTTGATTCATTGCACGGTGAAGCCGCTGCAGCTGTTAAGAGAAGGAAAGCAGCTGCTGATCATGGAAAGAGAAAAGTTGCAGGCTCAGAATTGGAAGTAGAAAACAAAAACAAATCCTAAGGAGAAGTTCTCGCCTAAGAACACAGTCTAGAGATACAAGGACCACAGACAAGCCTGAGGTTACTACTGCGGTGTGTCCGTTTGACCCTCCCTCATGCGCTCTAGAAACAAAGTTCGAAGCCTGACTTGCGTCAGATAGGTTAGTATGTTTTGTTGAATTCTTATTCTTTATAAGATTGATTATCTTCTTATTGTTCAAAAAGTAACTACAGGCCAATGATAATTGGGGCTGACGAAGTAAAAAAAGACTTTTTCCCGTAATGGTAGATCCCGAAGAAATGTTTACTTATGAGGTAAAAAAATACTTTAATAAGCACAATGGAAGATGCCGTAAAATATTTTAGGAAGATATTGTGGGTATTTTGGAGGCGTTACTAAAACGTCAACATTTCAATTGTTTGTCTAACTAGTTGGAATTTTTAGGACGGTTTTAGAAAACCTGTTCTTCAACTATTTTGATTTTATCAAATGTACAAGTAGATAATACGTTGAGATAGTTAGTATTTACCCATTATTTAAAAATTCATTTATTTGCTTTGGATTTTTTATTGCAGCACATGGATGTTTGTCTTCAAATGATGGAGGCAAGAGCAAACAAGAACTGCTTGCCTAAAACGAGCTTTGTACGAGGCAGTTTCTTAAGAAACTTGACCTGCTACTACAAAATGTTCAAGAATACAGAGCCAAAAAAAGACAAAAACATTTATAGCTGATATGATAAGAGTGGTAAGAGGAGAACAACATCCGAATAAAAAATGGGACGAAATGGATGTAATATATGGGACGTTATTTGTTGAATGCAAAAATTTGAAATACTTGATTGGAACGGCGATTAACTTGAAAAATAGAGATATCACCATATTCAATTCTGGATATCCAAAGGAAAACATTGTAATGATTCTTACTGCAGCGAAGCACATCTCAGGTATAATATCCATTCTTTATATATATATTTTTAGACAAAAAATGTGATGATTGACTGTGTGTTGTTTTGTTAGATGCAGCAATGATTCCAGTGCTACTGCGTGAAGCTTTTGATGATGAAAATACATTAAATGATGCAACTCCATTCAGTGCTACCAAGGCAGAAGGAATCTCCAAGACAAAAATGGATAACAGTCGAGGTCTCTTTGTCATCAGAATGCTGGAGAATCACTCAATCGATTATAGGGACATGTCAAATATGGTTGACAAAGACACACACCACATGAGAACCAAGCTTGCATGCGACGTCCTCGAGCAATTTGAAGATACTATTGATCAAAGTGAGATGGTATAGTTTTATTTTTGACTGGTTGTCTTAAAATTTTGTTTTAGTAATGCTTTCCTGAAACAATAGAAAATGTTCTAAAAAAATATTGATCGCCTCTGTTGTAGATTGAGAAGCAGAAGGTGACGGAAGAGACATATTTTATTCAAGTTGCAAAGACAAAAACTGGACAAAGTGAGAAGGTATGGTTTTACTTTTGACTGGTCCTGTTAAAATTTTATTTTTGTAATGCTTTCCTAAAACAAATATAAACTGTTTCTAAACATATTGATCGCCTCTGTTGTAGATTGAGAAGCAGAAGCTGACGCAAGAGACAGATGTTAATCAAGCTGCGGAAGCAAAAAATGGATAAAGTGAAACACCTAATGATAATCAAACTGCAGAGGATTAATACTTAAAAGTGTCTTAAAATGTCTTAAAAAATGTCTTGTTTTGTTAATTTTAAACTCTTCCTTAATGTTATTCTGTATTTCTCAATCTGACTGTCTACCTTTTGTTAAAAAAATCTTGTTGTGTTAATTTTAAACTCTTCCTTAATGTTATATTGTATTTTTCAATCTTAGTCAAAACTTGCATTGTTACATTGTTTCAGGAAAGCGTTAATAAAAATTATTGTTCTTTTATATTTTACTTAGAAAAACCTTACCAAACATTCAGAAAATCTTCCTAAATTTGTTTTAAATTTAGTGTGGTAAAGTAAAAAAATAACGGCCCGTTTTTTGGCCCATTTATTATCAGTTCATGCGACAAGCCATGACTTTTGGCCCATTTATTATCAATTGATGCGATAAGCGACAAAGATTCAGTTTTTCTTTTCTTTTTTTTAGTAGAAGTCATGACGATTCAGTTTCTGTTTTTTTTCTTTTTGGTAGAAGTCACGACGATTCAGTTTTTTTGTTTTTTGCCTCTCAACTTCCCCCATTTCTCTTATAAAATAACTATAACTTCCCATTTTTTTTTCCGATCGATATTCTCTGAAACAAAAAATAACCATCCCTTTCTCCCCACTCGTTCATATTAGGAAAAAGGTACGCTTATTCTCTCTTAATATTCAATTTTGATTATATATCAAAACTAAACTCGTTTTGCGTTCTATTTTTTGCAAAATGGCTTACTATCACAACCTCTCCGATTTACGTCCATTTATTAGTGGATGGAACGTAAGAGGCAAAGTCTATGTATCTTCCGTGTTCCACTCCCTCAAAACTACGGTTGGTGTTATAATAAAAAGTTACGAGGTTAGTTAAATCCTAAGCTTCTTTGAAATAAACTATGGTTTTGGTGTTTTTTTTAAGACACATTTATAATTAATTGTGGATATTGTAGGGTAAACTGATTGAAGCCTACATAAACAGTCAGTTTGTGGTTCATTACAAAAAGTTCTTAAAAGAAAACAATCGGATATCAGTTATGATATTTGATGTTGTTGAGAACACCGGTGAGATTCGATCAGCCAACAACCCCTTCAAGATTCGCTTCCGTGATATCACCATGGTTAAGAACATTGATCCACCTCCGTTGGAACGTCCATGCAACAACTTCACACCTTTTGATTCTATCCATGACAAAAATATCGATGATACTGTGTGTTCGTGGGTAACTATGAGTTTTTTTACTGTTCATCCATATTTAGCAATGGCTTTTCGAATATATATAAAAACTTCTAATACAATTTTTTTTAACCATGTTTCATGCTAGATTTGATTGGAGTTTTGTTTGAAGTTGGCGACTTGAAGAATGCTGAGAATGATCCAAGAATTATTGATGAGTTGAGTCTTTCAATTTCTATCCGATGGTTTGTTCTAAAATTTTTTTTTTTTTAAAAAAAAATCTTGGGATTATTAAGTTTGCTAACATCCTGAAAATGAATTGTAATTCTCAAGTCTTGAAATGTATGACTTTTGGACTTACAGCAAATGAGTTTCATGAAAATTATATGGCATATGAATGGAAGCCTGTAATTGCTATTCTCTAAATGTTGAAGGTGAATAGGTGGTTTGATGGTCCTAAAAACGTCAGGATCGAGAGTGCATGACCAATTTCTAAAGTCATTGCTCCGCCTAATGTTCCAGAAGTGAAAATGTTCAAATTCATGTAAGTGTATTACTTATGAAATTTAAAATCAATTGACATTATTTGAAGTTTCTGAAAAAATAGTGTATTGTTTCAGGCTGTCTTGGTATCTTGACTTGGGGAAGAGAAGAAGTAACATAGAGAAGGATGTTAGTAGTTTAATTTTTCATGCGTGCTTGGTATCTTAAAGAACCATTATTATTTGTTGGATTAATGAATGATATTTATGCTCGTTGGTTAATTATGGTACTAGTTTGTTTTTATGATTGTGGTAGTAACGGATAATTATTGTGGTAGTAATCAAAGTTTACTATATTTTGTTTCAAAAATGAAGATTTTCATAGTTGCGTTGTTATGAATTACGGAAACATTAAAGCATATTTAGGGATGCTTTCCGAAATACAACAAAATAGGTTATTCAAGCTCGAAGAAAGTAGAAGTCACTGTGTTTTATTTTGGAAATCCCAAAGAAGAAATGGCTGTGATTCTTACTGCAGCGAGTCAAATTGCAGGTAAAACTGCATCATTTTCTTATATATTTTTGGGCATAGCGTGAAACATGTTGAAAAATTTGAATTTAGGAAACTATTGCTTGTATTTAGGAATTCTTTACTGAAAACCTTTTTCAATTTTATGATGTTATCAGTTGGGCAAAAATATATGATTATTTGTGATAATTAGTACTTATGTGTTGATTTGTCTTATATGCAGAGATGACTCTATTCAATGTTGTGAAGGTGGAAGGAACCCCAAAAACAAAATTGGATAAGAGCTGTGGTGTCTTTTTCATCAAAATGAAGGAATGCCACTCAGTAGGACTTAAGGACTGGTGAAATATTGATGATGAGAACGTGCATGACATGAGAATCAAGCTTGCGTGTGATATATTCGAAGAGTTTGAAGACACTATAGAGACATGATACATTGTTTAACTTTATTTCATTATTAGTTTATAACTCTCTACTTTGTTTAAAGAAGGCTTCAAGAAGTCATTATTAAAAAACCGTTTGTAACCTTTAAGTTTTTATTTTAAGAATGATTTTAAAATCGATTTTGGAACCTTTCATTGTTAATTTTAGAAATCTTTCAAAGGAATTTTTAATAATTAGAGAGGCCTTACCAAATTCTTTTCTTAACATTTACGCCTTAATCGTAATTTTGAACTAAATTATTGTCACTTCTTGTGATTTTGGTAAAAAAGAGGAACTAGAAGTTAACCGTTTAAACATTTATATATTATCACCATGTTTTGTTCAATTAGTATTGACACATTTGATCTTTGCATAAAAAAACCTTTTCTACAACCAACCGCCCCACTCGGATCCTTACTGAAACTGGTTTCTTTAACTTTTGACATGTTTTCAGGCGCACAATGGGGGATATGGAAACGACTAAGATCCCAGCTTTAAAATACAACATTGGAGAGGAGCGTACACAACATGTAGTTCTAAATCAGGTTTCCTCGTTGAAGTATGTGAAAATTGTGAACGAAATTCTTAAGAAGGATCAGTTTGCTAGGTGTAGAGATACTTTCTTAGGGACAGTGATCAAGTAGCAGAAAGGAAGTTTCAGTTTTCAGGGAAACTGGCTTACTTTGTGTTTACGAGGCAACTTTTAACCATAAAGATGAATTGTTGTTTCATTTTGCAGGCCAGCCCATGAGATTCTCTATCAGAGAGTTTTACATGGTAACTGGCCTCAGGTGTAGGGAGAGTCCCTTGCCAACAGTAAAAGGAAAGCTTTGAAATTCCCCAAAGGTTTAATGAGCGGACCGCATAATTTAAACGACTTGGAAGTGGCGCTGAAGAGTCTTAGAAAGTTGAGTAGAGGTTTGCTCTAGGAACGCTTCTTCTAATTGAATCAATTTTCTTGAACAAGTATCCAGTCTACAAATTTGAACAAGTATCCAGTCTACAAATTTCCTGTGGAGAATATGGAGAGAGATTGGAATTTGGATACATTGTTAAATTATCCGTGGGGAAAGGAAACTTATGACGTATTGCTGAGATCAGTACAAAAAGTTTGTAGTAAAGATAAGCTGGAAAGTTCCAAATTTGAACTACATGGTTTCCCATTGGCTATCCATCTGTGGGTATTGGCTTCGGTTCCACTTCTACAAACGGCCTTCAGCAAGTTTGACAAGCCTCTGTTCAATAAAACTTGGGTGTCATTGAGGTTTTTGGACATTGATTCTCGAAAGACAGTTGCTATTAGAGGCATTGATGCATCATCCAAAGTAAGATTTTTAATAGTTTCATTTTGATTGAGATCTGGAAACGTTAACATATATTAGGAAGGCCTTCCAAAAAAAACAAAAATATGAAAATGTTTGACAACTACTTATTGTATTGCAGGTAAATGTGACTTGCATCCCACCAGCCATTGAAGGTGACGAGGAAGACAATGTTTATATGGAGGATAAAGTTGATTCAGACTTGGATAAAATGGCCAAACTTGTAGGAGAGACTAGAGAGTTAAACCTGAAGATTGGAAGAACGAGCAGATAGATGCCTACACAGCTCTCGAAGAAATAGCGCAGAATAAAGAAAACTATGGAGCTGGTGAACAAGGGTCCGGTTCTATATCAACCAAACTTGACAAAATCCTTGAGTTAGTAACTCAAAGATCTAAGCGCCTCTCCAGAATATAAGAGCTGTTGGAGATAAACAGTGAGGTAAGAGAATGATGTTTTAAAAAGTATGATAGCTTTCTTACTGTTTTTGGATCTTCTTCCTATATATGTCCAATTAGTAAACTTAATGATGTATATAAATATTGTAATGTTTTGCAGAGAGTAAGCCAGTAAGAAGTGTTGAAGTATTAGAATAATGTTATAGAAAAATTAGGGTTGATTTCTTACATTTTTAAGAATGTCTTCCTGGATCTCTAAAGCGATACATCAAAATATTGTTGTCTTTTGCAGGGAGATGACAGTGATGACAATTTACCCAAGGAAGGTGGTAAAAAAGGGAAGAATGAAGTATCCTTGGCTTTAGATATGGTAGTAGTTCACGTTTGATATTAAGGAATGCCTTCTTGAAAACAAGCAAACGTTTCCTAAGAAATCCTTTTTCGACTGGTTGCAGGGTGAAGCCACTGCAGCTGTTAAGAAAAAGAAAACAGCTGCTGATCGTGGAAAAAAGAAGGTTGCTGGGTCAAAATCGAAAATAGAAGACAAACATAAAAACCTAAGGAAAAGTACTTGGCTTGCAACAAAGCCATTAAAGTCTAAAAGGAACCCAGCGTTAACTGTAACGCCTATGGTTACTACTGGCGGGAATCCGTTTGCCCCCCCCCCCCCTCAAACGCTCTACACACAAGCTTCCGAATTTGGACTGGGTTAGAAGGCAAAAATGAAAGGTTAGCATGGTTTCTGATACACTTAGTCGTTATAATATTGATTCTATTCTTATTGTTTTAAAAATAAACTACAGACCGCTGATAATTTCTGGTGAGAAAGTATGGAAAAAGTTTTTTACCGAAATGGAAAATCCCGAAGAGATGTTCACTTATAAGGTAAAATATTCATGATGCAGTACAATGGAAGATGCTGAATTGTGTATTTACTATTTAGGAAGCTATTGTTGTTGTTTAGAAATACTGTTCTAAAACATCAACAACAACTTTGAATATTTATTATTTGCAGCACATGGATGTTTATTTTCAAATGCTGGAGTCCATAAGTAAAAAGAACAGCTTGAATAAGACGTGTTTTGTTCCTGGAAGTTTCTTAAGAAACTTGACATCCTACTACAAAACGTGGAGTGAGAGGAAGACATTTCCTAATGAAATGGTAGCAGTGGTAAACGGAAAAGAATATCCGTTTAAAAAATGGAGAAAAGAAGTTGAGGTGGTATATGAGACGTCATACACTGAAAATATAAATTTCAAGCAATGGATTGGAATGGCGATCAACTTGAAAGATAGAGACATCACCGTTTTCAATTCTAGACATCCAAAAGAAAATTTGGTAATGATTCTTACTACAGTGAAATTGATTGCAGGTTTAATCTACATTACTTAGTTATCTATTTTTAAACAAAGCATGAGATGATTGACTGTGCGTTATTGTGTTAAATACAGAGATAATACCTTCCCTGATGAGTGAAACATCCGGTAAAAATATTGTAGATAATGTAACTCCATTCGATATTGTGGCGGCAAAAAAAATTCTGAAGACAAAAACGGATAAGCACCGTGGCCTCTTTGTAATCAAAATGCTAGAGTGCCACTCAATGAGCATTAAGGACATGTCCAAGATGGTTGACGAAGATGCAAAGGACATGAGAACAAAGCTCGCATGCGATATCTTCGAACAGTATGAAGATACTATGGAACGCCATACTTTAGGCGACCTATTTTGTCTAAAAAAGGCTGCAATGAAGGCTGCAGAGACACAAACTGGAAAATAACATTACCTATTATTCACCAAGTGATGTTAGAAAAACTGATTGAACAAACTGCGCACCAGAAGAGTCTAGAACCTCAAGAGGTATCATTAATATGCCCTTATGAATGATTGTATTATAATTTGATTTTCAAGAAAGGTTTCCGGAAAAGAAAAAAAAAAGTTACTGAATGAGTGTGTAACCAATAGTCTTTGTCGCAGGGGGACAAAGAAGATGGGGTGGATGACCCAATGGATGAAAATGCTGAGAATTTAGAATTAGCTCACACGAAGACTCCAGTTGGACCTCAAGAGGTATAATTAGTTTGCCCTTGTGATTGATTGTGATATAATTTCATTTTCGGAAAGGGTTTGCGGAAAAGAAAGAAAAAGTTACTAAATTATTGTGTAACCAATAGTCTTTGTCGCAGGAGGACAAAGAAAATGGGGTGAATGATCCAATGGATGAAAATGCTGAGAATCTAGAAACATCTTACACGAAGACTCTAGCTGGACCTCAAGAGGTATCATTAGTTTTCCCTTTTGATTGATTGTAATATAATTTCATTTCCATGAAGGGTTTCCGAAAAAGAAAAAAAAAGTTACTAAATGATTGTGTAACCAATAGTATTTGTCGCAGGGGGAAAAAGAAGATGGGATGAATGACTCAATGGATGAAAATGCTGAGAATGCTGAAAATGCTGAAAATACTGAAAATCTAGAAACATGTCACACGAAGACTCCAATTGGACTTAAAGAGGTATCATTAGTTTGCCCTTGTGATTGATTGTAATATAATTTCATTTTCGGGAAGGATTTCCGGAAAAAAAGTGCAAGTTACTAAATGAGTGTGTGTAACCAATAGTCATTGTCGCAGGGGGACAAAGAAGATGGGGTGAATGGTCCAATGGATGAAAATGTTGAGAATGCTGAGAATCTAGAAAAACAACTTACACGAAAACTCCAGTTGGATCTCAAGAGGTATCATTAGTTTGCCCTTGTGATTGATTGTAATATAATTTTATTTTCGGGAAAGGTTCCCGGAAAGGAACGAAAAAGTTATTAAATGATTGTGTAACCAATAATCTTTGTCGCAGAGGGATAAAGAAGATAAAAAATACTCACACAAACACTCCACTTGAATCCAAGAGGTATCATTAGTTTGCTATTTCTCCTTATTAGTTTGCTAGTTTGGGAAGGCGTCCATAAATCTATTGATGTTTTTCTTTCTTGTTGATTGAGAAGCAGTCTGATGCTGTTGGTCAAACTGATATTAATCAAAATTCGCAACCGAACAGTGATGAAATTGAGAAGGTAATGTTTTACTTGTGATTCGTGATTGATTGTCTTATAATTTTATTTTCGGGAAGGCATTCCTGAACAAAGAGAAAATGTTCCTAAATTGTTATTTTGTTTTTTTTTTAACCTTACAGGATTCACAAAAAGAAGGTCAAGATTGATGAGTTCAAAAGCATCGTTTATTGTATCTTCACTTACATAATCTTGATTAATAGATGATTATCATTGTATTAATCACTGCTCTATAACTTTCGTTTGAATAGTTACGTTTTAATGATATTCAGGAAACATGAACGTGTATATTAAGGAAAACCTTCTTAAACTCAACAAATACCCGAAAATCCAATGAAATAGCTCATATAAAAAAGACCAAAATCCAAAAAGAAATAATAGAAATTCCAAACAAATACAAGTGAATGAATAGAAATTTGGGAAGGCCTTTCTAAAACATATGAAATGGTTACTAAAACCACAATAAAAAATGATAGAAACTTCATTATATGATACTTTTGCAACTATTTTTGTTGTGTCCACCTACACCGCAGCTGCTGCACTTGTGGGATTGCGATTTGGAACCTGAGACACCAAATTCACCAACTGATCGTAACCTTTTTGTAGGAGGTCGTCCACTGCTTCATTTAGTAGGTGGTGGTGGACATGACTAATCACCAACAGTTTCCGGGAAAGAACAGTTTGTCAATCTTCATATGGGTGTATGCTTCAGCATAAGCTTTGGCCCATGTTTCAGTGAAATGAAAGGGATTGACAAGTCTGTTTTCATCTATTTTTGAGCGCTTGGCTGCAGCAATGGCATGAATGCAAGGAATCTTGTCTATATCAAAAACCTTGCATGTGCAATGCTTCTTATCCAAATCAACAACATACCTCATAGTCTCATCTTTGACCTCAAATTCACTCCTACTTACTGGGTAAGCATTGAGAGTCATAGCAGCGCCATACCTGCAAAATAAATAAATGAATAAAAAGTTTAGGAAGGTCATTATAAAACATATGAAAACCTTCCTAAAAACATAAAAAATATATAAAACTTCATCATAACAGCAACATACCTTGATACCATCTTCTTCACTATCTGTGGTGTGACTAGATGCTTGTGTTTTGCAGCCATTTCTCTACGCTCATGGAACCAGGTTGTGAGTGTCATTCTAATCGTCTCAAGGAGAGAGATTATTGGAAGCTCAGAAGGCATTTTGAGAAGAGAATTCAATGACTCTGCGATGTTTGTTGTCATGATATTATATATATTTGCTGGTGCAAAGCTGCGAGGCCACTTCCTAACATCTGATTCTTCTAGGTATTTTGCTAGATCTGGACTTTGATCTCTTATTTCGTCGAAGATCTCAATAAACTCAAAACGTGTATATGCATCCGCAGCAGATTCCACTAGAGGCAACAGTCCAGTTTTTAAATACTTTGGTTTGATGTTCCTAATAAGATGGATTCTGCAGATTCTGTGATGCACCAAAGGATAAACCTTTGAAAGGGAGGCTGTAATGTATGGAGCTCTATCTGACACGAAAACTAGATCTTTTGCATCTGGAATCATAAACGTCATCCCTCTAAGGAACCAAGTCCAAGAGTCTTCATTTTCTGAGTCTACTATCCCAAATGCAAGAGGATATAAATGGTAATTTTCATCCTGTGCACTAACTCCTAGCAAAATTCCCTTGAACTTTCCCTTTATATAGGAAGGTACCATCTATAGCAATCACTCTTCTCATGAATGAAAACCTTCTAATTGAATGACCAAAAGCCACAAACGTGTATTTGAACTTCTCATCAGCATCCATTTCACGATAAGTTACTGATCAAGGATTTTTCTCCTTAACTTTGAACAACCATTTTAATAAGTTGTAATAACTCTGAGCTTCCTCTTTCACTCTCCAAGTTTGTTTGTAGCTGATTTTCACACCATGTTGCAATCTAACTTGCTCAACGATCTGATATGGAATGAGTCCCTTTTTTTCCTCCAAAATTGCTGTAAATCAAACTTCCCAAAAACTTAGCAGTCGCCTGCCTATGGTTAGCATTTCGATGTGTAGTATTGCAAGTATGCGCATGCACATACTTCTTCACAACAAAGAAATCATAAGAAGGAAGCTTCTTAGGAACCATAATCCATGTTCATTTCCTATCTACACAACATAATACCATTCTTCCTGGGTTTGACAATCGACAAGTAAACTCAAAATTCCACTCCAATGCCCATTTCCTCATATTAAACAACACCTTATCTTTGTTCTTGAAATACTTATTCTCATGGATATCGTTAACCCCATGTCTTGTGGAGGATGGTGATAATCCATAATGAACTGGAAGAAAATCAGGAATAGGATGCAGAAGAACTGAAGGTTCGCTTTTATCAGATGTTGAGAATGTGTTGTTGTTATCCCCTAAAGCTGAAAAGTCATTACCAGTTCGTTTCTACCAAATTAAGAATTATTAGAACATAGTTAGGAAGCATTAGTACAGATTTATGAAGGGTATGACGAATGTTAGAAAAAGAAAAAGTATAAACTGTAATTTAAGAAGTATTAGTACGTATTTAGGAAGGATATGACGAATATACATGTTGCTTTCTACGACCCTTATGATTTTTTGCTTGAGAATCTCCACATACATTTCCGAGAAACTGAGACCTCCTAATGTAATCCATTTCACAAAAATGTTCGTCGTGTGAGGCGTGAATGGGTCTATTATCAGCAGTTGAAGATGTAATGTTGTTTTCTCCTGACTCTGAAAAGTCATTACCAGTTATTGCTTGCAAAATTGGGAAGAATTAGTACATATTTAGAAAATGTATCACGAATATACCTGTTGATTTCCACGAGCCTTCTGACTTTTTGCTTGAGAATCTCCACATACAATTTCCGACCAACTGAGACCTCATAATGTCATCCATTCACAAAAAGCTTCATTGTTTGTAGCGTTAATGGGTCTATTATCAGCAGTTGAAGATGTAATGTTGTTTTCTCCTGATGCTGAAAAGTCGTTACCAGTTCTTTCCTGCAAAATTAGGAAAATTAGTACATATTTAGGAAGGATATAACGAATAGTTAGAAAAACAAGAAGCATAAACGTTAATGTACGAGGATGTCTACCTGTTGTTTTCCATGAGTGTTATGGCTTACTTCTTGTGAATCTTCACATAAAAGTGTCCTCTCGATGTTATCCACTTCTAAAAATTCTTCATTGTTTGTTGAGTTAACGTTATCAGCAGGAGAAATATTACACTGATCCTTCACCTGCATCAGAACCGAAGAAGAAAAAACAATTAGAGAAAATTTACGAAGATATTTAATATAATTAGGAAGCCATGCATGAAACAATTGCTTACATTAACACATAATCTACTGAACTCCCCCTGATCCAACTGCGATTTGATCAAGTTGACAAAAGTTCTTAAATTTTGATCATTTCTTACACATACCGGAGGGGAATCTTCAAAAACCGATTTCATCTACAAGCTTATACCATAGGTAAGAAAAGTTTTACTGTTTTGCATTTGGAAATCTTCCTTCACCATCTCGAGTAAATCCTTGTACTTCACGTCATCATTTATATCCAAAATTGAGGCATTGTTCTTTCTGTCGACAAAAAATTCCCAAGACTCTCCCTTTGCTTCCCAAATCCCACGAACGCAATAGATTTTCCCAATTGCAAACATGAATTAAACGATTGAGGAGAATCACGATATGAACGATTCCCACTCACACCATCGAATATGAAATATTGAAGAGAATCACGATGATTGATGATGAATCACGATGATTCAATCATCGAACGAGATTGAAGAGAGAACTGAAGAGAGATTGAAGATTGAAAATCAAATCAGATCAATGAAGCGACAAAAAATCGACTGGAAAGGAAATCGACGGCGAGAGATTTGAACTTCATCGATAGCGAGAGATTTGAATTTCATCAACGGCGAGAGATTCGTCGATGGAGAGATCTGATAGATTTTTCTTTCTTTTTTAAGTCTCTTTTATTTGTTAAGTTTTGGGAAGGAAGAGTACAATAGTCATTTAAACTCTTTAATGAAACATTCTTTCTTTTCTTCCTGGAAAATTTACTAGAATACCATGAAATTATTTATATATTACTAGAATACAATAAATCTTTCAAAAATTACTCAAATCTTTGTATACCTTAGGAAATAACGATAAACACCATTGATTAGTTTTTTTTATTGGAGATTATTTTTAATTAACAAATCCATGTCACAAAATTGTAATCCATGTCACTAATAACAACTGATAAACAGAGGGAAAGTATAAACGTTTGAGTTTTCCCCTGTTAAAGAAAAAAAAAGAAAACTGTAATCTCTGAAAATCGTCTTGTTTGCTCTTCTCTTCCCTGCATTCTTGTTTGAGGCGGAGTTAGGGTTTTATTGGGGCTGAATTATACATATATGAGCATGAGTTAGGGTTCTATTGCGGTTGAGTTATAAATTAATCAAGATTGAGTTTAGGGTTTTATTGCGGCTGAGTTATTTATTAATCGAGATTGAGTTAGGATTTTATTTCGGCTGAGTTATATATTATTCAAGATTGAGTTAGGGTTTTATTGCGACTGAGTTATATTATTCAAGATTGACTTATCCATGGGATCGCGCTGGATTTGAAAATCTTATACATGAAGTTAATATGTTGCAACAAAAAGCTAGGACATACGTGCTAAACGGCCTGAGTTACGCATTATTGGCTTGGGCGTATGAATTTGTCACTTGCTTTGGAGAGCTTTATGGCAGAAGAGTCGATGTAAAGGAAGGTGAAGCTGCTGAGGCAGAAGAACAGGAAGAAGTACAGGAAAAAGCACAGGAAGTAGTTCCGCGGACACGTGCACGTGCACGTTTTGATGCTGTCCTTGATGCGGAGATTGAACAGCATGTTCATATAAGTTTTCAGAATAATTTATTTTTTAATTTACGGCTGTGTAATATTCTATTTGATGATGACTGAGTTATGGTTCTTTCATGACTGAGTTATGAGTGTTTGATGGCTAAGTTATTCTTTAATTTACGGCGGAGTTATGATTATTCGATGGCTGAGTTATGAGTGTTTGATGGGGAGTTATTATTTAATTTATGACAGAGTTATGATTATTCGATGACTGAGTTATGAGTTACTTTTGTAGGTGTGTGTGAAGCATATGGTTAGTAATGAGTCTGTAGAAGAGATGTTTCCTCAGTGGCCGGATGAAGAAGATGACCCAAGGCTTATGAAGTTGATAAGAGACTTACATGCAGGTACGTTTGTAAGAGGTTATTATCGGTCTGTGCAGAGGAATGCGAAGAAGAATAAGGCTCCGTTGGCTTTTTCTGAGCCACCACTGAAGAAGCCGAAGAACGAAAAGAAACCCAAGGAGGTTGAAGAGAAATCCAAGGAGGTTGAAGAGAAACCCAAGGAGGTTGAAATTGGTGATGTAGAGAAGGAGAAAGAGAAGAAGCAGTAGTCCGATATCGCGAGGGATGCGGCTCTGACGCACATAGTCACTTATCTGGAGAAAATTTCTCGTAGGGTTGATCGCCATAATGATATGTTAGTAGATTTTCAGTCGCGGTTTACTGGCTACAATTCCAAAATAGATAACATTTGTGATATAGTCAAAGTTGCAGTCAAAGATGCAGTCAGAGATGCAGTCGATGAGCATCTGAAAGTTTTGGAAAGTGCCCAGAACTTTATCCCCAACCCAAAACCGCAGCAGTCAAAGTTACCACCGCAAAAGTCCGTTGATAGTCCAATGGTATCTAAGACCCCTGAAAATTTGGTGGTGAATAATCCTTTTGTGACACTGAGGTTGAGGATTGAGCGAAGACGTTCTCGATGGAGTAAACAAATTCTTACCGGAGTCTGAATCAGACGTAGATGAGAAGATTAGGTCTGGAAGGATTAAGGAATATCGGGCTAAAGCTGTTTAATTTGCTACAGATAGGTTAGCATTGTTGAGAAATGCCCCTCCTGCTCCAGATTTTCCTCGAATTGGAGACAATGAGACGACCTGCATGAGGAAGAACTGTGAACCTTCAACAGCAATCTACGATCCACTCGCACATGACCAGGCTAAGTTGGATAAACTTAGGGAACACATGAAGGCATTCGAGTTTGGACTTTTACACCATTTTTATACAACTAATAGAAAGATTTACCTAAACTGACTTGTGTTTGATTGTTTGTGGAAGTGAAAATCCAGAGAAAAGGAATTGCGAGGAGGCTAAGTTCTACAGATACCTCACGTATGAAAGAAAGTTTTGGACGGATAGATATTATCGATGGTTGAATGACAATGTAAGTATGATTTACGACTGAGTTAAGTATTATTTATGGCTGAGTTATGATTGTTTTATAGCTGAGTTATGATTCTTTATGGCTGAGTTATGATTATTTTATAGCTGAGTCATGATTCTTTATGGCTGGGTTATGATAATTCGATGGCTGACTGTATGTTCTTTGGACAGCATATTGCTGCGTATATGAGAGTCCTCATCAAAAGGTCCATGCAATCGCCAAGCCCATTCTGCTCCAACCGCATAGCCTTTTTGGACCAATGGTTCATAAGCTATGTGATTAATAAAGAGTACGAGCAGTTCAAGATGAAACCAAAGAATTTCAAATTCAAAGGCACTAGCTATGAGGATTTGATAAACGGTTTGGTACTCGCAGATCTTAAGACTAACAAAAAGTGGTTCGAAGATGTCGATCACTTGTATGGAGTATTTCAAACCGGGGGCGATCATTAGGTGGCGTTTGACGTGGATCTTCTGAAGAGGAAGATTGATTGCTACGATCCCATCATTGGACAGGTCACGAAAGAAATTGAACAGAAAATTCTAAAACATTTTAGGCCGCTGACGCAGATGTTACCTGCAATGATTAATAAAGTAATTCTTGGCAAAAACTGAAGACATTTGCATTCACAAGGAGAAAGGCCAAAAACATTCCCCAAAACACCCAAGTTGGAGATTGTGGGGTGTATTCATTGAAAGTTATCGAATGTATAGCGCTTGGTGTAACGTTTGATGGGATATCCGATGCAAATATTCAGGCTATAAGGGTGAAGATGGCAGCAGAAATCAACGATGAAGGAGGATTGATCGAGATGGCCTAGTTTTTTTATTTTGTATTTGACAATGTAGTATGTTTGATTTATGATAACTCAGCATTTCGTTTAGATAACTCAGCTCTATTTCATTTAGATTAATCATCTTTAAGGTAACATACAGATCATGTCGATTATCCCTCATTGGTCAACCAACTTGGAGACCTGGGTCACTGCAATACAAAGATCTCAGAATCGGGAAAACCTCCCTATTCTAAACCCTGATCCGGGTCTCTATGTTGACAAAATAATTGTTACATGGTTTAAGTTTCTACATGATCTCTCGACGGCGATCCCAGATATTCATCGAGAGGGCTGGGTTCATGAATGGCCGACTTACCGCTTCATTCCCGATCATTTTAAGGAACGATGGTTTTTCATAACAGTTGTAAGCACCGAACATATTTTCTCATCTATTTGTTTTTGTAAATCAGGCAATACTAACTATTTTTCTTCCTTTTATAGCAACACATGGGATCCCAAGCATAATTTGACAGTTTGGACAAGTTCAAATCAGGTGGTTAGATCGTGTTTTCAAACTCAAATACGTCTGTTCAGGATTATATGGGCGAATGGAGGCGAGAAGCCTTCGTGGGTGATAGATAAAGTTTGGTTTGCTCTCATCTATATGTTTGATGAAATTGGCCCTGATAATTTTGGGTTTGGATTGTATACAACACCTGGGAACTAGGTTTTTTAATAAACAAATGTTTTTTCACCTATTGGTATGTTTATTATAATCAAACAAATAGTAATCATAACTCAACCATAAAGTAATTATAATTCAATCGTTAATCATAATTTAATCGTAAATAAATTATTACTCAGCCATATATTAACCATAACTAAGCCGTTTATTAACCCTAACTCAGCTGTTTATTAACCATAAATCAGCCTACCATAACTCATAAATAAATAAACCATAACTCAGTCGTATATTAATCATAACTCAGCCAGCCGTTTGTTAACCATAAATCAGCTTACCATAAATCATAAATAAATAAACTATAACTCAGCCGTTTATTAAGCCGTGTTGTTTTAATTATAACACTTACACATAAATAGGCATACACTTTGGTTTCTTTTCAACTTATCCTTGATCTCTTACAAAAAGGGGATATGGCTTCTCTACTGTCCTTGCCGATAGATTTACTCGAATCTATCGTTGTGCGTGTGTCTAAAAGATCTATAAAATATCACTTCAGTATGAAGATGACTTGCAAAGCACTCAAAAAGATTAATAAATTTCCTTCCGTGTATGCATCAGTTGATCTCTTCTACCTCAATAT
This sequence comes from Sisymbrium altissimum, assembly GCA_900406495.1. Classification (NCBI taxonomy): domain Eukaryota; kingdom Viridiplantae; phylum Streptophyta; class Magnoliopsida; order Brassicales; family Brassicaceae; genus Sisymbrium; species Sisymbrium altissimum. The sequence goes on along the minus strand of OVBI01000518.1, from coordinate 18,868 downwards.
CAATAATTTGAATAACGAGTCGATATTTATGAAAGAGTGCTACGATAATGGTAATCCATGTGCTGTTTACATTAAAGGGTTGTCAAGTATATTTTTTTCTTGATAAAAAAGAGGATGGGTTAGCTAAGATTAGATGGGCCATATATCAAGGAATTATGCTTGCTCTGTACACATATGCAATGGTGTGAAGTCTACTATGAGACGATAGTACGCACCTGTCTCTGTTCACTAGGGAGTCTATTCGATCGATCAGCTCTGGTTTTATTCATCATAGAAGGTTCGATCGTCCTCGTCTACCTGCATTCATAAACAAGATGACCGTGTTTGAAGAAGAGGTTTTCTGCAATGTAAAAATCTGTAAGTGTACTCCATGTGAAGACTGGTACTTTTGGTACGACAAGTTCAATGGTCCGGATATGTGTGATCAATGTTTCTGGACGAGAGAATTTGAGATATTCTTCTTCTTCTTTGGTTTCATGGCTTATCCTAATGCTTTTGATTGGTGATTGTAATTGAGAATTGTCAATTTTTGGGAAATTGATCTTTACTTTTCATTTCATGGTCTTACTTTTGTCCAAGTTCAAGAACAAATAGGAAGGAAAACCAAAAACAATAATGTCCTTGCTTGATAACTCAGCGGTAAATAAACCAAAACTCATAAATAAATAAACCATAAATCATCTGTATCAGTCGTAAATTAACCATAACTCAGCCATCTCGTTTAGTAAGTCAGCCGTGAAGTAATTTATCGAACTCAGGCTTAAGTTAAACATAACTCAGCCGGGTCGCTGCGTTTTGTGTTTCTACACTAGGCGGGAAAAATGATCTAATATCTAGACTTCTACAAACTCGAGACGTTTACAATCTCGATACGCGTGACGAATTAAACATCAAATTAATTGTATCACCGTTATTCCACCCAATAAAAAATTAGAGCCAAACCCGTCCGGTTTATTAAACCAGCTGTAAAGTAACTATAACTAAGCTGTATCATTTACTAAGTCAGCCGTATATATAGTCACATCAGTTTCTTTTCTGCTTATTCTTCTCCTAAAACAAAACCAAAAAGGATATGGTTTCTATAAAGCCCCGACCGCCTCTACTAGTGGGCCCCCATGTTCTCTCACTAGGCCCATGGGCCGGCCCACCCCTGTCCGACGGTCGATGTGTTAACCGAGAGGTTCGAAAGTCAAGATATACTATCCCTGCAATCACCACATGACCGTTCCCGGTATTTTGGCCTCACTCACACGGTACCGCGAATGACTTCCCGGTAGGTCATCCATCCTTTAACTACTGCAGCTCAAGCATGCTTAACTCTGGAGTTTATCTCAGGATGTACAACCGAAAAGGTAAGTGCACTTTTGTAACATAGGTAGCCAAATCAATTCTTTTAACCTCTCTTCGTAAATTTCCATATACCAGAAATCAGGATGTTAAAATTCACCCCCACTCAAAGAGCGCAACGTCCTCGTTGCGAACCAAGACCAATTTTTAATCGCCCCCATGGTCTCTCAGGCCAGCACTGAGACAGCAAACCGGCTCTGATACCACTTATAACGCCCCGACCGCCCCTACCAGTGGGCCCCCATGTCCTCTCACTAGGCCCATGGGCTGGCCCACCCTTGTTCGACGGTCGGTGCGTTAACCGAGAGGTTCAAAATTCATGATATACTATCCCTACAATCACCACGTGACCGTTCCCCGTATTTTGGCCTCACTCACACAGTACCGCAAATGACTTCTCAGGAGATCACCAATCTTTTGACTACTGCAGCTCAAGCAGGCTTAACTCTGGAGTTCTCTCAGGATGTGCAATCGAAGAGGTAAGTGCACTTTTGTGACATAGGTAGCCAAATTAATTCTTTTAACCTCTCTTCGTAAATTTCCATATACCAGAAATCGGGATGTTACAGTTTCATCGATGCTTCTTTCCTTGCCGATAGATTTACTCGAATCTATCATTGTGCGTGTGTCTAAAAGATCTATAAAAGATCACTTCCGTTTGATGATGACATGCAGATCACTCAGAGAGATTTCGTAATTACCTCTCTTTTATGCATCAGTTGATCTCTTCGATCTCGATTTTCATAATTGGAATAACGACGCGATATTTATGAAAGTGTGCTACGATCATGGTAATCTATGTGCTGTTTATATTAAAGGTTGTCAAGATTATTTTTGTCTTGATAAAAAGGAGAATAGGTTAGCTAAGATTGGATGGGCCGCAGATCAAGGAATTATGCTTACTCTGTACACGTATGCAATGTTGCGAAGCATACAATGGGACGATAGTACGCACCTGTCTCTGTTCACTAGGGAGTCTATTCGATCGATAAGCTATGCATTTGCCAAATGTCGAATGTTTGGTGAGCCACACGTAATTCCTGTTTTGAAAGACGAGAAGGCTGTGTTTGACGAAGAGGTTTTATACACTATATACACCTGTCAGTGTACTCCGTATGACGAATGGTATTATTGGTTCGACAAGTGGAAGGGTCCGAATATGTGTGATCAATATGTCCGAAACGTTTCATGTTTCTCGTAGGCGTGAAAAAGTTTCTAATCTCGAGACATTTACAAGCACAAGACATTTACAATCTCGACAAGTGTAACGAATTAAACCTAAAATTGATTTTAATTTTATCAACGTAATTCCACCACTAAAATGTAAAATCAAACCCGGCCATCTTTTCAATCCTGCCCCCGAAAACCCGACCCAAATTATAGAAGGAGGGGATAGGATTGCTGCTGAGTTATGACGCAGAGAGAGATGACTCAGCAATCGAAGCCATGAGCACGTTGTCTTCTGCTTCATCTCGATTCAGCAATTGAAGGTTAACAATAGGAGTTCCTCAGCGATGTTGGTGTAGGAGAAACATTCTAACATATGTTTCTCAAACAACTGAGAGTCCATTTTGACGATTCTACAGATGTGAGATTGCAGTCGAGGTAAAAAAAAATAAATCCTAACCTAGCCGATCGAATGTTTCTTTAGTCGAAGTTGTCGTGGTTTCTATTTTGACAGTTTTGGGAAAACAATTTTTTTGTAGAGGAAATTGGAAGCCCATCTTTTCAAATGGGTTGATGAAGCGTTGCTGGACGAGACACGAATGGTGGAGGAAAAGCATTTGAAGCTTGTGGAAGATGTGAACAGTTGAGAAATTTCTTGATGGACAATATGGAGCGATTGAAAACAATGGTTTCGAAGATGGAAGAAGAGATGAAAAAGAGAATGGATGACAAGATGAAGACAGAGCTCTTGGTTGTGAATCCAACAATGGAGAAAATGTATAGAGAGATGGTAAAGAAAACGATTCAGAAAATGGGTGTGGCCGTGTTGCTTGTTGGAGGAATGACATGGGTTAGTGGGAAGTTTCTCTCTTGATTAGTCGTGTAATTAGTCAATGTTAAGTGTGGCCACATGCTGCTACTATTGCTTATTGGCATAGTCATATATTGTAAAAATAACTCAGCCGTATCATTAAGATAAGTCACCCGTGAAGTAATTAAGTAACTCAAGCATAGTGTAAATAAAATCCATAACTCAGCTGTATCGTAATAAATCTATAACTCGGCCAAACCTCAAACCTACCCAAAAATAAAAAAATGTAATCCCACCTTATCTGATTTTCCCGTCTAACTAACGGTATTTTGGATTTTGATTTGGGAATTTGGACCGATTTCTCCTGCCCAAAATATAAAAAAAAAATTGAATTTTGGGCTGACTTTCCCCTCCAAAAATGAAAAGTCGCGATATACATTACACTTCACGGCTGACTTATAGGAACTTCACAGCTAGCTTATAGGAACTTCACGGATGATACATAACTCAGTCATATTGTCACCCAAATTGATAAGTCTGTAGTAATAAAAAAAAAGGAAATCCATACAAAACTTCTACAGTGGACAAGTTCTTATATTATGTCCAACCTGATTCCAACGAGAACATATGTGTTGTTTCCTAGGACGTTTATTCTCAAGTGCAAATTCTAAAGCAGATTTCATCCTACTTTTCTTAGGCCTTTCTGGTGGTTGACGAACAATCGGGGGAAAGCACGCTTAGTTAGCCACATGATCTGGAACTTGTAGCGCTGAATATACCGATATGATCGACTCAACATATGCGTTTACTAAATAATTGTTATGATAGTAATGACTGCACAGGGATATACGACAAATATTCATGTACTCAGCCGCAGTGATTGCATGCACACATGGTAATTTCTCGTGTTCGAACGCCGGCATGTGCATCTTTTTGCTTCCAAATTCACAACATGCAATGACTCTCCAGAAGATCCATAAGGCTGATTTATGAAATGTTACGGGTGAGTTATAAAATATTACGACTGACTTATGAAATGTTTCGGCTGACTTACACGTAGTAGTTTCTCGACACCGCACGAAAGCGTGGTTTGCTGCGATCTAGCATCCTCTCTCTGTTCAACAAACTATCTAGTCATCATAACCCGTATCGATTCAAATAGTCGAACAATGTTAAGACTTCTAGCATTTGACAGTGCTCTGTTCATTGATTCTGCTATGTTCGTAGTCATCAAATTATAGCTTTCGCCCGAGAAATTAACACGCGCCCACAGTCGTACATCGGCTCTTTTGAGGTATCCATGGAGTTCAGGATGAATCGCTTCAATCTCCTTGTATATCGTTGTAAAATCAGGCATCTTAAAACATCTTGCCACTTTCTTCACCAGACGAAAGACATCTTTTCCTCTGTACCGTCCCAAATTGTTTATATATATATGATAAGTGCAAATTCCCCGAGAAGCCAATGGATACACACATTCCCAATTGCTTTCCCTATCGAGTGATGCCTATCCGAGATTATCGCAAGACCCTCATCATCAGGAATCATAAGTTTTAGTTGCAAAAAAAAACAGTCCCACGAATCATTATTTTCAGTGTCAACCACACCGAAGGCAATTGGGAAAATCTGAAAGTTACCATCCTGCGTTAGTGCTGTAAGAAGTGTCCCTTTGTATCTACCAGTGAGAAAATTACCGTCGACAATGACAACTTTGTGCATGAATGGAAACCCATTTATGCTCGCACCAAATGCAAGGAACACATACATGAATCTTCCAAACTCATTGATTTGAAGACGTGTAATTGTACCCGGATTTGCCCTTCTTATGTTTTACAAGTAAGAAGACAAGTTTTCAAACTCACTCTCAGGAGTTCCCATCTCGATTTCCCTTGCAGATCTTAACGTTTTATATGATTACCAATAACCCATCTGTACACATGGAAAATGATACAAATAAGTCAGCCGCATGGTAACAATAAGTCAGTCATTAAGTTTATATAACTCAGCCGTAAAGAGATTAATATCTCAGTCGTTATGTTTATTAACTTATTAACTCAGACATATGGTTTATATAACGCAGCCATTAAGTTTATATAACTCAGCCGTTAAGTTTATTACCTCAGAACTATCATTTATATAATTCAGTCATTAAGTTTATATAACTCAGCCTTTAAGTTTATTACCTCATAACTATCGTTTATATAATTCAGTCATAACTCAGACCTATAAACTCGTTTATATAACTCAGCCGTAATATAAGTATAAATCAGTCGCAATGTACTAATAATTACCTTTACACCAAATTGCATAGTGATAGACACTCCGATACTCCTAGGTCGAATTGACGGATCAACGTCGCCGAGAAAGTCCTTGTACAACTCTCCTAAAATATCCGGTGTTGCTTTTCGAGATCGACTAGAACGCTCAGTTACAGAACATGTATGATCCGAATCGTAAATACGAATATAAAATGCCGGGCGATCCTCTAGTGTAGCATGAACTCTCCAGAGACATCCATCAACCCAACACTTAACAACGAGGATGGTCGTATCAGATACGTCTACATTAAAATCAAATCGATCTCTCACCGTAAGAAGTTTAAGTCGTTTCTCCAAATCGTCTTTACTCTCGAATCGTTGCCCTACCAAGAGGTTTAGGGAAGACATATCTAACCTTCAAACCTCCGGATTCCCGACGAGTAATCACTTCTCTTCTTAGGAGGTAGCGTTGGTGAATCTTCGTCTTCTGTTGGAGCCTCACTGTATAAATTGAAGTTATCATCTTCAGATGACTCACCGTCCGAGTCGTCGAACATATCAAACCGGCTATCAAATTCATCATCTTCTTCGTCTTCTTCGACTATTTTGTCTTCTTCCCCTACTTCGTCTTCTTTGCCTACTTCGTCTTTGTGGGAACAAAATTTCACACAATGTATTTTTCGGAAAGTGAATTTGATAACTAGGTCCCAAAAGTTCTGGAATGAGAAACCTCGTGAAAGATTTTGATAAATTTCCGCAAGAGTGAAGAATAAGAAATAAGGAAGGATGAGAATACGATTTTATTGCCAAATCTTTAATGAATAGTGTATTACGAATGTATAGAATGTGTTACAAGAGGTAGGGATCGATCCCTATTTATACTAAGACAATCTAAGTCCTAAATAGCCTAAGTTTCGATGTGGGACAAAATGTATTTTCCTTTTTCCGATAACTTTTCCATAAATCTTCGAGGAAGCTTCTAGAACCTTCCATAAGTCGGTTTCAGCCCTTGCCGGTCCATCTTTCCAGCTCGGCCCAATTTGATATACGAAACATCGTGATGTTTCGAGAAACTTACGAAAACATCGGTATGTTTACAAAAAGACCCTGAAGACGAAGAATCAAGCGAAACGAGACGAATCAAGAAGTGTCAGCCAGCTCGGTCAGTATTTCCTACCGATCTGGACAGCATTCAGCATGCTGACCGTCCAGCTTAGTAGCCTGGGTGCAGGAAATGCTGAACTGGCTTGCTTCCAGGTCGATGATGTCGTCCAGCTCGGTATACAAGATGAGAAGAGATCTTCCGATAAATCGTGGGATGCGTCCAGCTCAGTATGCTGAAGGGTGTCGACCAGATCGGTAGCCAGGAGGGTGGATTTTATCGAGCTGACTGGCATATTTCGTTCAGCTCGGTAGGATTGGTGAAGGAAACACCCAGCCAGCTGCTCCAAACTTCCGTACCGAGCTGGACTGCAACTGCCAACTTGTGGCCGGCATAACCTTCTCGTATGAACTCCGTTTGATCTCATTCTTTTTCTGGGAGATTCATAATTGAGTTAAGAACATTGTCCAAGTGGTTTCATGTTCATACACCTTGTGGTTTGGAAGATACACCTCAATCATTGAACACATATCCTGCTGCTCTGTGCTAATCAGATCGACGTTTTGTGGCAAATGCTTGGCAAAACATGCATCCAGCTCATGTATGCCGACCAGATCGGTAGGATTGGCTACCAAGATACAGATCTGGCTGTTTTTCAAGCTGGGTTGATTGCCTTTCACTTGAAAAATCATAACTTTCATCGGTTTATCGGAGGAATCATTCAAAGGATGAAATGATCAGCCGAACATGACAAAGAGGTGCCAGTCAGCTCGGTATCACTAGCAGGTAGGGATACCGAGCTGGTTATCGTGCTTCGTTCAGCCGATCGTCATTTGTTTGATGAATTGCGAGTTCATTGATTTCTCGGAAAACCTCCCGAAAGACAAAATTTCTTACGTTCTTCGCAGAGTTATCGACAAAGTGGTTCGAAATGAACTTTCTCCGAACTCATATCTAAATATGAAAACTCTTTTTCGATATTCAAATATTTTAATCGTTAATTCCGGAAATGTGTGTTTTGACCCCAACATTTAGCCCCCCCAGCACGTCAATATCGAGCATGATCTTTACGCAGCGATTGAGAGGTATAGTGTGGGATTAAGGAGCTAAAATGTTTTGATCCCCATATCTCGGGAACTTTGATTCCGCGATTTTTAAAAGTTCGTACGATCTTTCTTAGCGACAGAGCGAGTTTTTCTACCGAGCTGAGATTGGACTGAAGCGTTTCTTGAGCTGTTCGCAAGGTGGAGAAGGAGACCAGGCTGTCTGTTGAAGGAAAGCTAGATGTTGTCTGTGTGTTTTAAGGACTGTCGGAGAGTGTCTTGTATGTGAAGTGGGAATCGGTCGTGAGGTATGCTTGGGATGTTGCCTCGTTAAAAACCTTTTACTAAGAAAAACCCGTTGGAAAAAAACATAGTAAAGGAAAAGAGTGCAACGCGTATAAGGATTTGGAATTGTCTTTCCGAAAAACTGTTCGAGTTAAGTTTTTCCAAAGAGTTTATTCCGAAAAACTGTTTAAGTTAAGTTTTTCTATAGAGGTTCTTTTGAAAAACTGTTTAAGTTAAGTTTCTCATAGAAGTTGTTTTCGAAAAACAGTTTAACTTAAGCTTTTTTTTCGCGGAAATTTTTCCGAAACACTGTTCATGTCCGATTTTTTTGGTAAATTTTTTCCAAAAAAGTGTTCATGCTAAGTTTTTTTGAAGTTTTCGTAAAAATCTCTAAGTGTACTCCTTGTGAATACTGGTACTTTTGGTACGACAAGTTCAATGGTCCGAATATGTGTGATAAATTTTTCTGGACGAGAGAATTTGGGATATTCTTCTTGTTCTTTGGTTTCATGGCTTATCCTAACGCTTTCGATTGGTGATTGTAATTGAGAATTGTGAATTTTTGGGAAATTGATCTTTGCTTTTCATTTCATGGTCTTACTTTTGTCCAAGTTCAAGAACAAATAGGAAAAAAACCAAAAACAAAAATGTCATTGCTTGATAACTTAGCCGTAAATAAACAAAAACTTATAAATAAATAAACCATAACTCATCTGTATCAGTCGTAAATTAACCATAACTCATCCATCTCGTTTAGTAAGTCAGCCGTGAAGTAATTTATCGAACTCAGGGTTAAGTTAAACATAAATCAGCCGGGTCGCGAGGTTTTGTGTTTCTACACTAGACGGGAAAAATTATCTAATGTCTAGACGTCTACAAACTCGAGACGTTTACAATCTCGATACGCGTGACGAATTAAACGTCAAATTAATTGTATCACCGTTATTCCACCCAATAAAAAATTAGAGTCAAACCCGTCCGGTTTATTAAACCAGCTGTAAAGTAACTATAACTCAGCTGTATCATTTAGTAAGTCAGCAGTATATATAGTCACATCGGTTTCTTTTCTGCTTATTTTTCTCCTAAAACAAAACCAAAAAGGATATGGTTTCTATAACGCCCCGACCGCCCCTACTAATGGGCCCCCATGTCTTCTCACTAGGCCCATGGGCCGGCCCACCCATGTCCGACGGTCGATGCGTTAACCGAGAGTTTCGAAAGTCATGATATATATATTATCCCTGCAATAACCACATGACCGTTCCCTGTATTTTGGCCTCACTCACCCGGTACCGCGAATGACTTCCCGGTAGGTCATCCATCCTTTGACTACTGCCGCTCAAGCATGCTTAACTCTGGAGTTCTCTCAGGATGTACAACCGAAAAGGTAAGTGCACTGTTGTAACATAGGTAGCCAAATCAATTCTTTTAACCTCTCTTCGTAAATTTCCATATCTAGACGTCTACAAACTCGAGACGTTTACAATCTCGATACGCGTGACGAATTAAACGTAAAAGGTAAGTGCACAGTTTCATTGATGCTTCTTTCCTTTCCGATAGATTTACTCGAATCTATCGTTGTGCGTATGTCTAAAAGATCTATAAAAGATCACTTCCGTTTGAAGATGACATGCATGGCACTCAGAGAGATTTCTGAATTACCTCTGTTTTATGCATCAGTTGATCTCTTCGATCTCGATTTTCATAATTGGAATAACGATGCGATTTTTATGAAGTGTGCTACGATCATGGTAATCTATGTGCTGTTTACATTAAAGGTTGTCAAGATTATTTTTGTCTTGATAAAAAGGAGGATGGGTTAGCTAAGATTAAATGGGCCGCAGATCAAGAAATTATGCTTGCTCTGTACACGTATGCAATGTTGCGAAGCATACAATGGGACGATAGTACGCACCTGTCTCTGTTCACTAGGGAGTCTATTCGATCGATCAGCTCTGCCTTTGCCAAACGTCGAATGTTTGGTGAGCCACACATAATTTCTGTTTTGAAAGACGAGAATACCGTGTTTGACGAAGAAGTTTTACACACTATATACACCTGTCAGTGTAATCTGTATGACGAATGGTATTATTGGTTCGATAAGTGGAAGGGTCCGAATATGTGTGATCAATGTTTATGGACAAGAGAATTTGGTTTATTCCTCTTCTTCTTTTGTATCGTGGCTTATTCTTGTACTTTTGATTGGTGATTGTAATTGAGAATTTTATTAAAGAATTGCTCTTCGCTTTTTCGTGATCTTTGCTTTTGTCCAAGTTTAATAAAAAAATAGGTTAAAGTGATAACTCAGCTGTGTCAGTTGTATTGTAAACATAACTCAGCCGTGTATCAGTCGAATGAAACCATAACTCAGCAGTATCAGTCTAAATTAACCATAACTCAGCCGTTTGCTTAATTTAAAAATAACTCAGCCGTATTCTTAATTTAAACATAAGTCAGCCGGGAGAAACGTTTCATGTTTCTATAGTAGGTGGGAAAAAGTTTCTAATCTCGAGACATTTACAAGCTTAAGACGTTTACAATCTCGACACGTGTAACGAATTAAACCTAAAATTGATTTTAATTTTATCAACGTAATTCCACCACTAAAAGTAAAATCAAACCCGACCATCTTTTCAATCCTGCCCCCGAAAACCCGACCCAAATTATAGAAAGAGGGGTTAGGATTGTTGCTGAGTTATGACACACAGAGAGACGGCTTAGCAATCAAAGCCATGAGCACTTCGTCTTCTGCTTCATCTCGATTCAGCAATCGAAGGTCAACAATAGGAGTTCCTCAGTGATGTTGGTGTAGGAGAAACATTCTAACATATGTTTCTCAAACAACTGAGAGTCCATTTTGACGATTCTACATATGTGAGATTGCAGTGGAGGTAAAAACAATTTGAGTCCTAACCTAGCCGATCGAATGTCTGTTTCTTTAGTCGAAGTTGTCGTGGTATCCATTTTGACAGTTTTGGAAAAACAATATTTTGTAGAGGAAATTGGAAGCCCATCTTTTCAAATGGGTTGATGATGCGTTGCTGGAAGAGATACGAATGGTGGAGGAAAAGCATTTGAAGCTTGTGGAAGATGTGAACAGTTGAGAAATTTCTTGATGGACAATATGGAGCTATTGAAAACAATGGTTGCAAAGATGGAAGAAGAGATTAAAAAGATAATGGATGAGAAGATGAAGACAGAGCTATTGGTTGCGAATGCAACAATGGAGAAAATGTCTAGAGTGATGGTAAAGTAAACGATTCAGAAAATGGGTGTGGCCGTGTGGCTGGTTGGAGGAATGACATGGGTTAGTGGGAAGTTTCTCTCTTGATTAGTCGTCTAATTGGTCAATGTTAAATGTGGCCACATGCTTCTGCTATTGCTTATTGGCATAGTCATATATTGTAAAAATAACTCAGTATCATTAAGATAAGTCACCCGTGAAGTAATTAAGTAACTCAAGCATAGTGTAAATAAAATCCATAACTCAGCTCTATCGTAATAAATCTATAACTCGGCCAAACCTCAAACCTACCCTAAACTCAAAAAATGTAATCCCACCTCATCTGATTTTCCCGCCTAACTAAAGGTATTTTGGATTTTGATTAGGAAATTTGGACCGATTTTTCCCGCTAAAAATAAATTTTTTTTTTTTGAATTTTGGGCTGACTTTCCCGCCCAAAAATGAAAAGTCGCGATATAAATTACACTTCACGGCTGATTTATAGGATCTGCAGAGCTGACTTATAGGAACTTCACGGATGATACATAACTCAGTCATATTGTCACCAAAATCCTAAGTCAGTAGTAAAAAAAAAAGGAAATCCATACAAAACTTCTACAGTGGACAAGTTCTTATATTATGTCCAACCTGATTCCAACGAGAACATGTGTGTTGTTTCCTAGGACGTTTATTCTCAAGTGCAACTTTTAAAGCAGATTTCATCCTACTTTTCTTAGGCCTTCCTGGTGGTTGACGAAAAATCGGGGGAAAGCACGCTTGGTTAGCCACATGATCTGGAACTTGTAGCGCTGAATATACCGGTACGAACGACTCAGCATATGCGTTTACCAAATAATTGTTATGATAGTAATGACTGTACAGGGATATACGACAAATATTCATGTACTCGGCCGCACTGATTGCATGCACACATGGTAGTTTCTCGTGTTCGAAACGCCGGCATGTGCATCTTTTTGCTTCCAAATTCACAACATGCAAAGACTCTCCAGAAGATCCATACGGAACTTCAGTGTAATAATCATCAATTCTCTGTACCGTCAACATTCTGGCGGCAGTAACACGACCCTATTATAAAGGGAATACAGAATAAAAAATGTTAAGGCTGATTTATGAAATGTTACGGCTGACATTTAAAATATTACGACTGAGTTATGAAATGTTACGGCTGACTTACATGTAGTAGTTTCTCGACACCGCACGAAAGCGTGGTTTGCTGCGATCTAGCATCCTCTCTCTGTTCAACAAACTATCTAGTCATCATAACCCGTATCGATTCAAATACTCGAACAATGTTAAGACGTCTAGCATTTGACAGTGCTCTGTTCATTGATTCCGCTATGTTCGTAGTCATCAAATTATACCTTTCGTCCGGGAAATTAACACGCGCCCACAGTCGTACATCGGCTCTTTTGAGGTATCTATGGAGGTCAGAATGAATCGCTTCAATCTCCTTGTATATCGCAGTAAAATCAGGCATCCTAAAACATCTTGCCACTTTCTTCACCAGACGAAAGACATCTTTTCCTCTGTACCGTCCTAAATTGTTTTTATATATATGATAAGTGCAAATTCTCCGAGAAGCCAATGGATACACACATTCCCAATTGCTTTCCCTATCGAGTGATGCCTATCCGAGATTATCGCAAGAACCTCATCATCAGGAATCATAAGTTTTAGTTGCAAAGAAAACCAGTCCCACGAATCATCATTTTCAGTGTCAACCACACCGAAGGCAATTGGGAAAATCTGAAAGTTACCATCCTGCGTTAGTACTGTGAGAAGTGTCCTGTTGTATCTACCAGTGAGAAAATTACCGTCAACAATGACAACTTTGCGCATGAACGGAAACCCATTTATGCTCGCACCAAATGTAAGGAACACATACATGAATCTTCCAAACTCATCGATTTGAAGACGCGTAATTCTACCCGGATTTGCCCTTCTTATGTTGTACAAGTAAGAAGGCAAGTTTTCAAACTCACTCTCAGGAGTTCGCATCTCAATTTCCCTTGCAGATCTTAACGTTTTATATGATTACCAATAACCCATCTGTACACATGGAAAATGATACAAATAAGTCAGCCGCATGGTAACAATAAGTCAGTCATTAAGTTTATATAACTCAGCCGTAAAGAGATTAATATCTCAGTCGTTATGTTTATTAACTTATTAACCCAGACATATGGTTTATATAATGCATCCATTAAGTTTATATAACTGAGCCGTTAAGTTTATTACCTCAGAATTATCGTTTATATAATTCAGTCATAACTCAGACCTAGAAACTCGTTTATATAACTCAGCCGTAATATAACTATAAATCAGTCGCAATGTACTAATAATTACCTTTACACCAAATTGCTTAGTGATAGACACTCCGATACTCCTAGGTCGAATTGACGGACCAACGTCGCCGAGAAAGTCCTTGTACAATTCTCTTAAAATATCCGGTGTTGCTTTTCGAGATCGACTAGAATGCTCAGTTACAGAACATGTATGATCCGAATCATAAGTACGAATATAAAATGCTGGGGGATCCTCTAGTGTATTAGCACGAACTCTCCAGAGACATCCATCAACCCAACAGTTAACAACGAGGATGGTCGTATCAGATACGTCTACATTAAAATCAAATCGATCTCTCACTGTAAGAAGTTTAAGTCGTTTCTCCAAATCGTCTTTACTCTCGAATCGTTGCCCTACCAAGAGGTTTAGGGAAGACATATCTAACCTTCAAACCTCCGGATTCCCTTGAGATCTGCTCGTCGACAAGTTGTGAGTTATCTTCTTAGGAGGTAGCGTTGGTGAATCTTCGTCTTATGTTGGAGTCTCACCGTATAATTGAAGTTATCATCTTCATATGACTCACCATCCGAGTCGTTGAACATATCGAACCGGCTATCAAATTCATCATCTTCTTCGTCTTCTTTGACTATTTCGTCTTCTTCCCCTACTTCGTCTTCTTTGCATACTTCATCTTTGTGGGAATGAGATTTGACACAATGTATTTTCGGAAAGTTGATTTGATAACTAGGTCCCAAAAGTTATGGAATGAGAAACCTCGTGAAAGATTTTGGTAAATTTCCGTAAAAGTGAAGAATAAAAAAAAAGAAAAGATGAGAATATGATTTTATTACCAAATCTTGAATGAATAGTGTATTACGAATGTATTGAATGTGTTACAAGAGGTAGGGATTGATCCCTATTTATAAAAAGACAACCTAAGTCCTAAACATCCTAAGTGTCAATGTGGGACAAAAGGTCTTTTCCTTTTTCCGAGAACTTTTCCATAAATCTTCGAGGAAGCTTCTAGAACATTCCATAAGTCGGTTTTAGCCCTTGGTGGTCCATCTTTCCAGCTCGGCCCAATCCGATATACGAAACATCACGATGTTTCGAGAAACTTACGAAAACATCAGAATGTTTACGAAAATACCCTGAAGACGAAGAATCAAGCGAAACGAGACCAAAACAAGAAGAGTCAGGCAGCTCGGTCAGTATTTCCTACCGAGCTGAACAGCATTCAGCATGTTTACCATCCAGCTCGGTAGCCTGGGTGCAGGAAATGCTGAACTGGCTTGCTTCCAGGTCGATGGTGTTGTCCAGCTCGGTATACAGTATAAGAGGAGATCTTCTGATAAGTCGTGGGATGCGTGCTGAAGGGTGTCGACTAACTCGGTAGCCCGGAGGGTGGATTTTACCGAGCTGACGGACATATGTCGTCCAGCTCGGTAGGATTGGTGAAGAAAACACCCAGCCAGCTGCTCCAAGCTTCAGTACCGAGCTGGACTGCAACTCCCAACTTGTGGATGGGATAACGTTCTGTTATGAACTCCGTTTGAGCTCATTCTTCTTCTGGGAGATTCATAATTGAGTAGAGAACAGTTTCCAAGTGGTTTCATGTTCAAAAGCCTTGTGGTTTGGAAGATACAACTCGATCATTGAACACATATCCTGACTGCTTTGTGCTGATCAGATCGACGTTTTGTGGCAAATGCTTGGCAAAACATGCATCCAGCTCATGTATGCTGACCAGCTCAGTAGTATTGGATACCAAAATACTGAGCTCGCTGTTTTCCAAGCTGGGTTGATTGCCTTTCACTTGAAAAATCGTAACTTTCATCGGTTTATCAGAGGAGTCATTTCAGTTTCATACTCCCCGTTTTCTAACAAGATCATGGTTCGGCGATTGGTGCACTCATGGGCGTAGTGACCTCTCCCCTGGCACTTATAACACCTAACATCCCGGTTCCTTGCTCCCTCAGCTATTCCTTTTCCCTTTGAGTCATGAGCAACCGGATTAGTTTTAAAATCAGTTTTTGGTCGAGAAAAAGACTTATCTTTGTCAATCAAGGTGGTATGGCTGGTCGAGGTGTTCGGCGTGGTTTTGGTGGTACCGTAGGGAGTGCGGGTCGTGCTCCTCCTCTTGAGTTGTTTTTCCACCAAAATTGCCTTATGTAGCATCTCGTCGAGTTCGACATAGTGTTCCATCTCCAGCTTATCTTGAATCTCACGGTTCAGACCACCTAAAAATCGAAGCTTGGTGCTTCCCTATCCTCGGTAACATCTGCCTTGATCAGCAAGGTTTCCATTTCTTGGTAATAATCCTCTACGCTTTTAGAACCCTGATAATGCCTCCTCAATTTCTGATGAAAATCACGGTGATAATGGTTCGGCACGAACCGCTTCCTCATTATCCTTTTGAGTTCTGTCCAAGTTTCCACCGATGGTTCACCACTGCGTCTCCTGCTTGTCACAAACTGATCCCACCAGTTAATAGGATAATCATAAAACTCAGTGGCAGCAATCCTTACCTTGTTGAACTCGGAATAGTTTTGACAGTCAAAGACAAGTTCAATCTTCTTTTCCTAGTCCAAGTAAGCATCCGGATCATTTCCGCCATGAAAAGAAAAATTTTCATTTTAAGGTTAGAAAAATCATCAAAATTTCTCACCCTGTTTTCTCTGTTTTGATCGATTCTCCTTTGGCCTTCCTGGTCATATTCATCAAGGCTGTAGTAGTCGTTGAGCAGACCGTCCATGGTCCATCTCCTGGACTCTCGGTTTCTTCTCGCGGGTTAGCGAGACTTCTGATGATTCTCCAACTCGTCAAGACGTAGATGAATAGTCTCATGCTCCTTTCTCATCATCTGTAGTACCTGTGCTAACAATGCTTCAATTAAAAGTTGGTTAGCGTTGGATTGCTCCTCATTGTCCTGCGGGTTGTTGAGGTTTGACATGGTTCCTGAAAAACACTTAGCAAACTCGTTAAGAAAACCCTCAAGTGTTTTGTTTCCTCACTTAGTGTTTTCTCACAGATTTGTTTGGTGAATCAAGCGATTTCAATGAGTTCTTGGAGAACAAAACTTAGTCAAACCAATGGGACAAACACAAAAACCCCGAGTAAGAAAATACAGAAGAAAATGAAGAGGTAATCCGTTTTAACCACCCAAAGGCTGGATTTTTCTCCTCAGCCAGCTGGATTTCTCCTCAGCCAGCAGTATTACTCTTCCACCACTTCCAAATCGTTTGAAACTTTTTTTTTTTTTTTGAATTTTTGAATTTGTTTTCGTCTTTTATTAAAAAAAAATAGACTTGCAATTGAAGTAATGGATGGCCCGGATTAAATAAAGAACAACAGAACAGAATATAGAAGAGAAGAAGATGAAATGAATTTTAAAGACAAAGTACCAAGCTTAAGATCTGCTCTGATACCACTTGACACACTCCCGGAGATCATTCTTAAAGCGGTACGGATAATTCTTCCAATCGTGGGCTACTAGCACCTGATTGAAGAAGATGTGGAGTTGAAGGGTTTTCGCACAAAGCCTATTAGCTGACTTTGATGATCCCGGTTTAAGACTCAGTGGATATACGCACCACAGAATCCAAACGAGGTTGATGGATGTACGTACCAGCAACCGGAATTGTTCAGAAAGAACAAGAGAAATCGCTTCTCAAACTTAAAAATATTTTGATAAAAAGATGGTTGTCATTTCTCGTCCAAGAAGAAGAATACATATAGAATTTTTCAACTGAATTTATTATTTAGGAAATAGAAATGAAGACTAAAATTAATCCCGCGAAGAATGACCCTTGAATCCACGAGTTTTGGTCAAAATGACCCATTGGCTACTCTTGCGTGTCGGCTAGGTGGTTGGCTCGGCCACCCGGATGATGCTCATTAATGCACTCCTAGGATGCGTCTCTGGATGGAACTGGATAGATCCTTGCATAAACGAATCAAAGACTCAAGTTTATCAAGGCGTGTGGATTGAATGGTGACACAAGAGGTATGGAAAGATCTCTTGATACTCCTAGGCAGCTAAATCAGATATGACACACTGATTTGGCATCCCTTAAGTGTTGGATATTACACACCAACGATCACTCAAGCTCACTCGTAAGCAAAGAGAGAAAATAACAAATTAAGGTTTTTGATAAAAGATATGATGATTCCTTAGAAAAGAAGTGAGAACATATATAGAATGACTTGACAGAACCAAGNNATATAGAATGGCTTGACAGAACCAAGACCATTCGAATTCTAAGGCAATAATAGAAACACGCTCCCTTGGAAAGGTCACAAGACCAGACACTTAATGTTTAAAACGCGTGCAAGAAGGAAAATGAAACTATAGTTTAAAACAAAAAAAAGATAGAATGAAGCCGGTCCATATGAAGGGAAAGGCACGGCCATGATCATCAACTAGGTGGTGAGAAGTGAAATAAGAGGTCTCGCTAAAAACCTTGATTAGAAAACCCATTGGGACAAAACTAATCAAGGGAAAAAGAGCACCCACAAGTAACACTTGCCTAGATGATGATCAACTAGANCTCCTCCTGGTCCGTGCTGTTCTGTCCTTGATCTTCTAGCCGGTCCATGATCACATCATCCCCTCCGTCTTGAAAAAGATTTGTCCTCAAATCTAGATCATCTGCAACAAAAGGAATCAAGTCAGTAATATTGAAACTGTTACTTATATCATACTTACCTTGCAAGTCCAGCTTGTAAGCGTTGTTGCTGATCTTCTTTATGATCTTGAAAGGATCATCAATTCTCAGCATGAGTTTAGACTTTCTTTCTTCTGGAAATCGTTCCTTTCTTAGGTGAA
>OVBI01000517.1:24444-69257 GCA_900406495.1 Sisymbrium altissimum | reverse complement strand
TGTATATATTGTTAAAAAAATAATATATATATATATATATATATATATATATATATATATAATAGGTAAGACAAGAAAGAAATGAAATNGAAACAGATAGATAATTGTATGTACAAATAATTATTGTAACAAATTAATCTAATAACCAAGTAGAATAGATTTTGTTTAATTAATTAAACCAAGTGAAATAAAAATGGGGCCCCAAATTTTAGGGTATAAGAGCGGGGCCTAAGGCTGATGCCTTTTTTGATATGCGTTCAGCACGGCTCTGCCCATAATGTAGTTTTGGTATCTACTTTCATGAAATAGACCTATATCTTCTATTTTAAAATATTCTATATCCAAGTTTTTATATGAAAGTTAACTCGTTGCTGGTAATTAGTCCTGGGAATTTGGTTCATAATCCGCGGGTCCCGCCTCGTTAGATCCGC
Source organism: Sisymbrium altissimum (assembly GCA_900406495.1). Lineage (NCBI taxonomy): Eukaryota > Viridiplantae > Streptophyta > Magnoliopsida > Brassicales > Brassicaceae > Sisymbrium > Sisymbrium altissimum. The sequence continues at coordinate 68,826 of OVBI01000517.1, read as the reverse complement.
TGCGGGGCGGGTGCGGGTCGATTTTTTCATAATGCGGGGCAGGTGCGGGTCGGTATTTTTTAACGCGGAGCGGGTGCAGATTGGAATATTTTAAACTGCGGGTTCGCGGATACCCGCAAAATTTTTTTTTTTAAATTTTTTTTTAATAATTATAAATATTTATCTTAATTTTCAATAAAAATATTAAAAATATAGATATTAATTAGTTATTTTTATTTTATTTTTTTTTAAAATACGTATATATTTTTAATAAAAAAATGTGTCTCTTTCTTCTCTCCCATGGCGACTGTAATGGCGATTATGCAAACCTCTTTCTCTCTCCCTCTGAGAGTACTGTTCCGACAGTTTTCCTCCATCAAAATCGGGTCATACTTGTCGGTTATTGTCCGTTGAGTAACTTCTCTGGCGGTTTTTCCATCTTCTTCGTTAAAAAACCGCCATGGCCACCCGACTATTTAAAGTCAGTTTGTCCTCTCTTAATTCCAAACACAAAATCGTTCTTCTCTATTCTGTGTATCATGAGTGATAATCTTCATCGACGTATGCAAGAGATAGATTTGGGGGCTAACGATGCCCCTATTGCTCTTCCTGAGGCGGTTTGTGCCCAAGCGGTGCGTCTCAACCGGTTCTCAATTGTTGGCGTTCTGGTCAATCCCAGGAAGCAAAACATGCGTGCTCTGCTTGGGCAAATGCCAAGGCTTTGGGGTTTAACAGACCAGGTTGTCGGGCGTATCGTGGATGCCAAAAAGTTTCAGTTTGTTTTCAATACAGAGGAGGCTATGAATCTTGTGTTACGCCGGGGTCCTTGGTCATTTAATGATTGGATGCTCGTCACTCATTTCTGGCGTCCAGATATCACTGACGAGGATCTTAAGTTCATCCCTTTCTGGGTTCAAGTTCGTGGCATCCCTCTGCAATTTCTCACGGACACAATGGTTCATTTTATTGGTCGCTCTATTGGCACTGTTCTAGAAATTGACTTCGATGAACATGCTCATCTGGTGGATTTTGTACGTCTCAAGATCAACTGGAACATTGCCAATCCTCTCCGCTTCCAACGCAACTTTCAGTTTTCTCCTGGAGAAAACACCACTCTCAAATTCCGTTACGAACGCCTTCGTAACTTCTGTATGAAATGTGGTATGCTGGACCACGATTCTAAAGAATGTCCTCTGAACCTTGATAACAACGCTAATGCCAACGATGATAATCATCCTCCTCCGCCTCATCACGGGGACTTCGATTTAGAAGATGGTGATAATGTTTCTGACACTCACCCTCATGCAGCACAGGTTCCAACAACATCTCCCTCGGCCTCTGCTCCCCACGGAGACACTATGGCATACGAATCGGCGGGTCTTATTGCAGGCCCATCATCTGTTCTATTTACCGTCAATGCTGACCGAGACATGGCCACTGAAACATGGCGATATCTACAATCGAAAATGGCAAAAGGTAAATTCAAAGCCGGAGATTTTCAACGAATACTTGAAGAATTTGTGAATCATGAATCAGCACCGCTATTATGTATTGAGAAACGAAGAGAAATTGATGCAATGCTCCATCACTACGACCATGCAACGTCTGAGGCTGATTCTGATGATTCTTGTAAGATCCTTTCACCAGAGACTAAAACAGCGATACCAAGGACTACCGATCCTTCCACCGATATAGTATTCTCTGAGATGTCGTCTGAGTTCCTTATCCCGGGGCTTCACACACCACATGAGTTTAAGGAAGAAAACTTCCTTGACGTCTTCACAGACTACGTGGACACTAGTACAAATGATGCTGTTCGCAAACGTAAACGGAATGCTGTTCAAGACATGCTTGATAATCCAATACGGTGCATCGATGATCGGATAGTCCTGTATCCGGTTAAGAAGGAAAAATGCGAGTCTCAGGACTCAACTTCAGTACATTCATCAACTGACGGAGGCGCGGGGGGCCCGGTACCCCCACAGTCATCATGAAGATCATCTCCTGGAACTGTCAGGGCCTCCGGTCGCCGCTGACAAAAGAAAGATTAGAAGAGTTATGCAAAACTTTGAATCCGGATATACTCTTCTTAGTGGAAACGATTAATAAGTGTGATGTTGTTCGTGATGTGTGTGTTTCCTTAGGCTTTGATTTCGTTATCTCAGTTCCTCCTCGTGGCAAAAGTGGGGGAATTGCTATTTTCTGGATGAAAAGTGTAGTTTTTAATAAGTTATCTGCTTCTGTACGCATGATTGATGGATTTGTTGAATACAATGGTATGGCTTTCTACTTGTCTTGTGTTTATGGAGATCCTGTTTCCAAAAATCGTCATATCTTATGGGAACGGATTCAACGTTTACATACAACTAGACAAGGGCCTTGGTTATTAATTGGAGATTTCAATGAAATCTTATCAAATGATGAGAAGGAAGGAGGCCCCAAGCGGGATGAGAAAAGTTTTGATGATTTCCGAAATTTATACAGTGTTTGTGATTTCTCCGATTTGCGTTCTACTGGTGACAAATTCTCCTGGGTAGGTCAACGTGGGGTTCATCTAGTCAAATGTTGTTTGGATCGTGTTCTAACTAACTCCGAATGGCTAGCAAAATTTCCTGCATCAAAAGCTCAGTTTTTGGGTCTGTACGGCTCAGATCATCGTCCTGCGCTCACCACTGTTGCTTTTGTAGATCACAATGTTAAAAAACCCTTTCGCTTTGATAAAAGATTACTGCAAGTTAAGGATTTTCGGCAATATGTTTCACGTGGTTGGAATGCTTCAAAATCAACATTCCGTTACTCTGTCATCGATTGCATTCGAAGTTGCCGTAATACACTATCTTATTTATGGCAGAAGACAAAGATTAATTCTGCAAAACAAATAACTGAACTCAAACTTGAACTAGAGGAAGCAATGACTTCGTTGGATCAACAAAAACGTGATACGATTCCTCAAATTCGTAATGAACTCGTCAAAGCATATCGAAATGAAGAAGTTTATTGGCAACTCAAAAGTCGGAACAATTGGCTTCATTTGGGAGATAGAAATACTACATTTTATCATGCTTCTACTAAGGCACGTTTTGCCCGAAATCGAATTAATTCGATCAAAGATCACCATGGCGTTGAATATCAAGGGGATTTAGCAATTGGCAAACACGCTGAAGATTTTTTCTCCAGAGCCTATAGCAGTGATACTAATCATGTTATGCCTTCAATCTTTTCGGATTTCAAAACTACAGTTTCAGAGGAGATCAACTCAGCGATTACTCGGGCATTTACGAGATCAGAAATACATGAGGCAGTATGTCAGATTGGTGCTGATCGTGCGCCGGGTCCGGATGGCTTGACGGCCCGTTTTTATCAGGAATGTTGGGACATTGTGGCTGATGATGTTGTGCGTGAGATTGAAAATTTCTTTCACACTGGCTCTTTTACACCGACAATTAATCATACAAATATTTGTATGATCCCGAAAGTTCAAAGACCAGAAACATTGTCTGAGTATCGTCCCATTGCTCTTTGCAATGTGTTATACAAGATCGTCTCTAAGTTACTTGTTAACAGATTAAAACCGTTCTTAGATAAGATAGTTTCTCCTTCTCAAGCGGCCTTTATTCCTGGCCGACAAATCACAGATAATGTTCTGTTTGCTCATGAGTTAATGCATTCTCTTAAATCTCGAAAAAGGGTGTCTCAGACGTATTTGGCTGTCAAGACTGATATTAGTAAAGCGTACGACCGTGTCGAATGGAGGTTTTTGGAACAAACTATGAGAGCTTTTGGTTTTTCTGAAGTTTGGATTAGTTGGATAATGGCGGCAGTTACCTCTGTTTCTTACTCGATTCTTATAAATGGAAAGCCACAAGGACATATCATTCCACAACGAGGACTCCGGCAAGGCGATCCTCTTTCGCCATATCTTTACATCTTGTGTGCAGATGTCATGAGCCATATGATTGATGTTAATGTTCGTAAGAAAAGGATTCATGGTATTAAAATCGGCAACGGTGTACCATCTATTACTCATCTATTGTTTGCAGATGACTCTCTTTTCTTCTGCAAAGCAAATCAACAAAACTGTCGTGTTCTAGCTGAGATTTTTCAGACATATGAACTCTGTTCGGGACAACAGATAAATCAAGACAAATCTGTAATCACCTTTGGTTCACGGATTGGAGGAGAGACGCAAGACAGACTGAAGAGCATTCTTGGAATCGAAAAACATGGGGGATGTGGTAAATATCTGGGGTTACCGGAACTTTTTGGTCGAAGTAAAAAAGAATTATTTAAAGACATCACAAACAGGGTTCAGCAGAGAACTTCACATTGGAGTGGCCGGTATCTGTCCGAAGCTGGCAAAGAAGTTTTAATTAAATCGATAGCTATTGCCACACCTGTATATTCGATGTCATGCTTTAAATTGCCAGCCGAAGTAATTAAAGATATAGAGCAGATACTAATGAGATTTTGGTGGGAGAAAGAAAACGCTACAGGTATTCCATGGGTAGCGTGGAAGAGATTAAAATACCTGAAAACTGAAGGAGGATTGGGATTTAGGGATTTGACTTCCTTTAATGACGCATTACTTGCGAAACAAGCATGGAGATTACTTGATAACCCAAATTGTCTATTTTCAAAGTTATACAAAGCTAGATATTACAGAGATGAACATCTCTTTCAAGCTAAATCCCGTGCTTACCAATCTTATGGTTGGTCTTCCATCCTGCACGGAATCGATCTTTTGAAGGCTGGTTCTCGATATATCATCGGTGATGGTATTAATATTAATGTCTTCACTGATAACTGGCTACCAACAAATCCTCCGCGCCCGGCTAAGAAACCTGACGGCTCTTCTTCGGTAGTTGTTGCAGACATGATTACTAGGAAAGGCCTTACACAGTGTTGGAATGATGAAGCGCTTCATCACACATTAACACAGGAAGATGTTTTATTAGCAAAATCTGTTTACCTTAGACAGTCAATAGGACCTGATACATTGGTATGGAATGCAACCAACAATGGTGTTTACTCGGTCTCATCAGGATACTGGTTTGCCAGACATTTTCGTAATAGAAGGACTCCAGCTCCTCCTTTACCTCATGGAGATATCAAACTGAAATCTCAAGTTTGGAAACTTCCAATCATGCCGAAGTTAAAACATTTCTTATGGCGCATTTTGTCTCAAGCTCTGGGTGTCGCTACTCGCTTAAACACTAGAGGAGTAATTTTTGATGACACTTGTCAGCGATGTGGCCTTTCCAGTGAAACTATAAATCATTGCCTGTTCACATGTCCGGCGTCTATGGCAATTTGGCGTCAGTCCGCATTGCCATTTCCTTTTCTCTTTAATCCGTCAAATGATCTTGAGGACAATCTTCGTAATATCCTACAGCTGCAACCAATCTCGACTCTATCTGTTAAACAAAAGCTTTTGCCGTTCTGGATTCTCTGGCGTATTTGGAAGTCTCGGAATGCTTTAATCTTTAAAAAACAGGTCCTTGCTCCTTCTACTGTGGTGGAACTATCTTGGGCAGATGTTTCCGAATGGGTTGATACGAAACCAGCAACATCATCAGCATCAGTTCTTCCATTGATAGCTACATTATCTCTTCAAAATTGGACTCGACCTCCTGAGGGTTGGATTAAGTGTAACTATGATGCAGCTCTGGATAAAACATCAAACAAAGTCACTGGAGGGTGGATTGTACGGGATAGTCACGGGCTGGCAAAATCGTGGGGTTCAGCTCCGTTGGGTCGGGCTTCATCTTCCCTTGAGGCGGAGGCAAAGGCGTTATTATTTGCAATGCATAACACATGGATTAAAGGTTTTACACGCGTTATCTTCGAAGGCGATTCACAAATTCTGAATGAGATATTAAACATACGACTACCTCCAGACATCTCCATCTTCAACCTTCTGGCAGACATTAACACCTGGAGTGCTCGATTCGGAGATATATCTTTCCTGTTTGTCAAGCGCAAAGGAAATGTAGCTGCTCACAAGCTTGCCCATTTAGGATCTTTAAATTATTGTTTCTTTTCTGGAAGTGTTTATCCACCATTTGAGTTAAACCAAACATTGTATTCAGACTACTTTCATTCTTATCACTAAAATTCTAATTTCGTCGAAAAAAAAAAAAAAACGTATTTATTTTTAATAATATTTAATATATAATTTAAAATCAAAATTTTAATTAAAAATATAAATAAAAATAAATTTATTAATTATTTATTAAAATATTTGCGGGTCACGCGGGTCCCGTAGGTTATGTATATTTTAGGCGGGGCGGGTGCGGGTAAAATATTTTTCTTCTTAAAATTTTACGGGGCGGGTTTGGCGGGTTAAAAATATTTTGGATCCGCCGCGGGGTGGGTCAAGCGGGGCGGGTTCGACCCGCAACCCAGCTCTACTGGTAATGTTTAGAAAAGAAAAAACAGGAAATTGATTAATGGGCCAAACATAGAAGCCCATAGCCTTTTTATCTAAACCCTAANCCCAAAACCGGAAAAAGGAAAAAAAAAAAAAAAAAAAAAGGGTTAGCTGACTTTCTCTTCCTCCTCTCCGACCTGTCTCCTGATCCGTCGAAAAGCTTTCGTCTGTACAACCCTTCTCCAATGTCCGTAAACGTCAAGGTACATAATTTTACTTCCTTATATAGCTACAGCCTCTCTCTCTCTCTCTCTCTCTCTCTCTCTGAATTTAGATTGAGGGTAATCATAAAGTCTCCAACTTTACTCAATTTTCAAACACTTATAAGTAATTAGAATGCTATAGCAACTCAATTTTCTGTTAGAATGATTGTAAAGAGATGCAATTCATCAGATTATCTTAGGCCTGGAGGCTTGAGTTGATGTATTACGAGAACAAGCTTGCTCTTTTAATATCTTTTTAGTTGAACGCATAACAAGAAAACAAGAACGAAAAAGCTTGTTCTTTTAAGGCATGGAAGGTTGTGATTAGTTTCTGTCATTCTTTAGGAGGAACCTGTGCTTGTGCCCAACTGCGATGTCGATAATTCAGAGCTTGCAGTTCCCAATGGAAATGAGGAAAGTAAGCTTGAGGATTTTGGGGCTTGCGTAGATGTTATAACCGAGAGAGTGAATCAGGTGACAATTGCTTTCTCTCTTAGCATCCTCACTGTCTTTCTTACTTTCTTTCGAGTCTCTTACCGCTTATATTGGAGTGCAGCTTGAGAAAAAAGTTGGGGAGGTTGAACAGTTTTACTCTACCAAAGATGGAGCAGCTCAAACAAACACTTCCAAGAGTAACTCGGGCGGGAAAAAGGTTGCTATTTCTCAACCCTCCAAGTGTAACTCGGCCGGGAAAGAAAAGTCAAAAGGAAAACATGTTTCCAGCCCTGAACTTATGCGTCAGTTTGCAACCATTATTCGTCAGGTAAGCAAGAAAATATTATCCCTTTTTCTTTTTATGATATATAATGATGGAACTTCGAAGCTTCGATCTTGGATTGATTTTTGCCAAAATTATACTGTTTGCTTCATTTGAACCTCTCGTCTTCTTATACCTCTTAGATTGCGCAACAAAAATGGGCGTGGCCGTTTTTGGAACCTGTTGATGTTGAAGGACTTGGACTCGATGATTATCACAAGGTTTAGATTCAAACCTTGCTATATAACTTTGTGGGCAAGTTGGTTTTATGGTTAAATCGAAGTCCAGGCTTCCATGGAACTTCGTGAAATGAGTGTTTTCGATAAATCTTTCTGTGAATTACACATGACAGGTTATAGAGAAGCCAATGGATTTGGGAACTATCAAAACTAAAATGGAGGGTTCGGAGTATAGCAATGTCCGGGAGATATATGCTGATGTTAGGCTAGTTTTCAAGAACGCGATGAAATATAACGAAGAAAAACATGACGTCTATGTGATGGCTGAATCTCTTTTGGAGAAGTTTGAGGAGAAATGGCTTACCATAATGCCTAAACTCGTCGAAGAGGTACATCAAATGTTCATTTTCTAATTATACTTCTTTATAATGTCAGCTACGTATTAAACTGCTTTGGTATGAACAGGAAAAGAAACAAGCAGAGGAAGAGGCTCAGGAGCGTGCCAATAAGAAGCTTGCTCTGGAGGCTGCTCAAGCAGACAAGGCTAGGGATTTGAGCAACGAAGTAAGCAAATGCAAAACCCATTTTTAAAAAGTTTTTGCTCTGTTTCAGGCCATTGATTATATAGTAGCTCCGTTTTGATGAGTTTTTGGCTTGTATCTTTAGCTGTATGAGATCGATCTGCAGCTCGAGAAACTCCGGGAAACAGTGGTTCAGAAATGCAGGTTCAACTAATCTCTTCTGCTAATCATTTTACCGTCAATGAAGGTTCTTAACAAAGAGTTTTTCGTTTGATTTCTGAAATGAACAGAAAACTGTCCACTCAAGAAAAGAAGGGACTTTCTGCAGCTTTAGGTCGGCTCTCTCCTGAGGATCTGTCTAAGGCGCTAAAAATGGTTTCAGAAGGCAACCCGCATTTCCCGGCTGGAGCACCAGAAGTAGAGCTTGACATCGATCTTCAGGTAAACACCAAAACCTTCGTTGAACGATTTTTGTTGTGGTCTTGCATCAAAATTTTTGTTTAGTGAGCGATTTTTGTTTTTTCTCCTTTCTGTGAATAGACTGATGTGACTTTGTGGAGGCTGAAGGTGTTTGTGCAAGAAGCATTGAAAGCAGCTAACAAGAGCTCTGGTGGAACAAACGCACAAAACAATAACAATGGTGGAGAGATGAACAAGAACAATGCAAAAAGACGGAGAGAGATCTCTGATGCAATGAATAAAGCTTCAATTAAAAGAGCTAAGAAGGCTTGAACACCTTTTCTTTTCTCTCTCTGTCTCTTGTGTATTGATCCACAAGGAACAAATGAAATTGGTGAACACCAATCTAAAGTAGAGAGACTTTCCAGTTCTCCATTGCGCATTCGGGTTCTGAAGTTCAGCACAATGTAGATGTGTATGTTTATAAAATAATTATACAAATATGAATGGGAAAAAAAAATCCAAATCTTAAAACAACGATATATTCGTCTACCATTGTTCAAAGGGGACAAGAAAAAAAAACAGAAACGAATGAAAAGGAGATGCGAGAAAAACAAATAAGATAGTACTGTGAAGAGGGGCTAATTAATCATCTCTGCACAGACTGCACTAGTAGTAATCTAATGGCTTTATTTATGGCTTTTACAAGAAAGTTTTCCTTCCCCTGAATCCGTTTCTTTTCACTTATTTTTTTTTTATTCTTTTTTTTTGCCAAGATAACAAGTACATGGAATAAGCTTTTTGTATTGATCTTAAATTCTTCATTTCTACTAATAATATTCACATTCTTAGAAAAATGTGGTTTCCAATCTTTCCAATTTCCTATAATCTGTTTGCAGCTTTCGACATGGAAGACTTCCATCTTCAACTGTTCGGACTGAACAAGGCACCGACTATTATTCTTCACGACCATGCCTTCTAGTTTTGAGTTATTTACAAATAGTCCATTGGGCTTTGCTCATTTTGTAATTCAAGTTTGGTTCTCCCTTCGTTGAGATAAGCTACTTAGCAACTAGGCCTATCGTCATCTAAAACATTTTATTTTCAGGCAATTAAGTAGTAAAACTTTATAAATAAAACTGGCGTATAGTTGTAAATTTAATACCGAAGCGTAAAACATTATAGTTTCATGGACTGCTTTCTGATTTTCGTTTGTCAATAATTCTTCTCTCCCCCCCCCTCCTTCACAGGTGGCGGCCGAGGATTAGCCACTTCCGACATATCGTCGACAAAAAGAACGTCATATATCACATCACATGTGGTATTATATCCTATGTCATGTGTTCATAAATTATTATGTGGATATGATGACCATCTAAATGTAGACGATTCCTATACGGTTCCAACAATAAAAAAGTTCTTACTGTCAAAGCTCCCTTTTATTTAAGAACAGAAAAAAACTCATTTTTTCGTCCAAAATAAAAAAGACTTTCAATCTCGGGGATGTTGAGTGGTTTAGATTCTGGGTCTGCCGACAAAAAAAAGAAAGATTTTAACATCTAAATGGTACCAACGCATACAGGGTGCTAGGATTATGATTACTTTTAAAGTTCCAGTCAATTTAATCTAACTCAAAATAAGACTACGATCCTAATGTGATTGGAATTGGACTCGTCATGTGATGTTATATAGTATCTCCTATATATTATTTGAGGATCCATTTTAAAAAATAACTTTATATTCATGTGTTATTAACATATATACCATCATGATGTGTCATCATCACAAGAACTTTTAGAGTTATTTTTAAAATAGGTTTGATTTACTAGAACAATTACAAAATATGCCATTTATAATTTGGTTCAAAAAATTAAATATTCATATATTAAACCAATCATTTCTATAATTAATTAGGAATCTAAACCAAAAATCTCTCCTACTATTTCCTTATATAAACTCCATAAGATTAGTAAATAATTTATTAATAAAGATTTGATATTCAATTATATCATATTAATTATTTTTAAATCATTTGAATTTCTCCTTTATTTAGTTTTTAATTTTCTTTTAAAAAATGAACCATCATATCAAACATATAATAAAAAAATCTAAAACTTTTTTCATATGGTATAATTTGATTTTTTTAAAATGAACAAAGTTTCTAAAACTATTGAAAGTCTACTTCATTTTTTTTTTGTCAAACATTGTTCAAAAATCCAATATAAAAAGATCAAATGATCATTAACTACATTATTCATTTGTAGACATTCAAATTTTAAAAGTTATATTCATTTTAACTATATTTTTTAATTGAACATTGTAGAAAATAAAATTTATGGATATTTTAATTGATCAAAAATTTTAAAATAAAAACAAGAAAACAAGATTTAATTTTATTTTATCTTTTTCATAAAAGTATATCTAAGTTTTCATTATTATAAAATATAACTTTTTTATTTGACTAAAACTACTCATTTTTTATTTTTTAGTCTATGTTAACTTTTAGAAGAATCTATTGGGGTTTAAAATTATTTTAATTTAATTAATTGATATTAACTTTTATAGGAATCTATTGGTGTTTAAAATGATATTTTGTGACTTATTATAAAATAAAACCATATATGATAGAAATTAAGTTATTTATATACTTTTATGTAAATTATATTTTATGTTATTCATCGATAAACATATTTACTTATTTTTACTGTATAATTTATTTTAAATTTAGACCATATGTAAAAATATGATGCAATATTATATATAATTAAACACTATACTAGATAATTATATTTTTAATATTTTTACTCTAATTTGAAATATTATTTTTAAATTAAATATTATAAAATAGTTAATTAATATTTCACCCTGCGCATAGCGCATGTTATTACCTAGTACATATTATTTACTGACATTAGACAATAAACATGAACATAGTACTATACAACAATTTGACAAATTAAGTATTTAGACACTGATCTCTCAAATCATTTACCAGATATCAGTCTTCAAAATTATTAATCAAAAGATCTCAGTACATTGCACAAATTAGTTTTATTTTATGTTTTTCTTAAAGATGAGTCCGACCACAAAAAAAAAAAACAAAAGTCAAACAAAACGATCAGAAAAGCAGCTTGCATCAAATAATCTAAACTAGCAAACATTGATGAGACTCTGATCTCGTCTTATTACTTGCATCCTGGAGACAACACATGGCATATTCAAATACTAATCATATCGAATGGTGATAAGATAAAGTAGATAACTATAACAGTGTGAGAAGAGAGGTCTACAATTTAGTGGTAGAAGTTAATCGTTATTAGAGTAATCTTAGTTTGTTTTCAATCCTTTGACCCAAAAAAAAAGAGAAAAGGTTGTTCTCAATCTAATTGATATACAAAAAGAAAAATAAAATTCCAAAGAAACTTTTGCGCGTGCAGACCGTAGTTAAACTCATCAAATATTCTCACACCTTAAAAAAGATTCTCATGTGACGAAGCAAATAAATCATTCATCAACACAACATCGACACGGCTCCTCTTTGATAGTTGTTGAACATTATTAGTGAATAAACTACGAAGGCATCGGCCACGTATTACATTAACTAAAATGAAAATAATCATGTTTCTGTAAACATATGTATATATCTTCTGACAGTTACTACGTGAGCCCATATGTCTTTTGCGGATTTCAGCCTATTAAAACACCAAATTTTGTTATATTGTTGTTTATATGATAATGATACGCTCGGAGAGATGTCGTTATTTAGATTAATTTGACTCTTCATAATTTAGGTGATGGGACCAATTTTCCCTTTAATTTACGAAGTTCATATATCTGGTCGATTAAAGAAGATTTTGAAAATGAAACAAACTAAGAGATGAGAAGATATAATACAGAAACAAGAGGATTTGTCCACAAAGAGTTGTGCTGAGTCATAAGTAGGACCCAATACCGTACGAGAAAAAACTTATAACAGTCGACTGTCAGTAGGTCAGCAGAATTATGGGACCCACAACTTCCTCAAGTAAAACCAATGAAAATGACAAGGTGTACGTGTCAGTGACGTGGTCCAACTGCCAATAACAGACACCAACCTCCACCATATCCAATAAAGTACATCTCTAATCTGCCTGTGCGCATTTATATAGTACTACCTTTTTTTCATTAAAATATTTAAATTCGTTAGATCTTAATCTCTGTAATGTAAAATCCGCCATGTTAAATGTTGTGGATAATTGGATATAGTGAGACGCAAACTCATATCAAAACTGATGATTTGCACTTCTAGATGATTGGTTTACCAATATCATTGGTATAAATATAATTTTCACTATACCAGTTGAAACTAAAAAGAATTATTGTATTAAATTTTGTTGGTGTTAGATTTTCTTTCCATAAATTCTGTTACTTTGAAATAAAATTAGTACATTGAGAAACATATTTGTCTTTCAGAAACTGACCAGAAAAATCTTATACCAAAATCTCTATTAAACGAAAATTATTGTTTTTGTCAAGGATGAATTTATAATAAAAATATGTAGTTTAAAGGACTTGACCTAGATCCACAATAAGATCTTAATTATTAAGATCATATCCACCATTAGACTCTATTTCTTAGTTATACAAATATAATTTAAATTTATTACTCCTTTTGTATCAAATTAATTATCGTTTTAGAGAAGTTTTTTTCATTTCAAATTAGTTGTCGTTTTATATTTTTAATGCAAAATTTATTAATTTTTTATTTTTTATAATTATTTTTATTCTGTAGATTATTTTATTATTGGTTGAATTGTGTTTAAATAGATAATTAATGATGTTTTTATATTGAAAAAATAATTTAATTAATATTTTTTTAATTTGTGTGTATATGATTAAAACGATAACTAATTTAATATGGAAGAAGTATGTTTTTAAGTTTAACCAGTAATAATAAATGTAAATGGCACGACAGCACGACCTACCATCGAATGAATTAATAAACATAGCTTTTCACACATTAATAATAGAAGAACTAAAAATTTATTTAAAAAAAAAGAAAACATTAACAGTTAATATATATATATATATATATATATATGTATTACTTATAGTAGTATATTCTATTTGCGTGCTTTTCGATCACACTCAAAATATTGGAACAATGAATAAATTGAATATGCTGAGAGGTTTTAGATGAATGAAAACCGTAATTCGAGGTTCCGTCGTTCCGAATACGTATTAACAAAGGTATATATTTTTTTTTTTTTTGAACTTTAACAAAGGTATATTTTTGAGTGTGAAGAAAAAATAGATATCAATTTAGCTTGTGTTGCAGATTTGTAGTGGAAGAACCAGATTGACTAAAAAACTGATAAATTTAGAGAAACACAATGTTCAAAAAAACAAAAAAACAAAAATTTAGAGAAACACAATACGTGCTTTAGTTTTTTTTTTTTTTTTTTTAAGTTTTGTATGTGTGTGTTTTGACTGGTTTTGAACCATAACTCTTTCAGGTTCTATTTTTTTATAATTAAGAATATTATCCTCAATTTTTATAAAAATAAAAAAGAATTTTAAGTATTAAAAAAATTATATTAGTATTAAAACCTTGTCATAAAATCTAGCAAATTTGTAGGTTTTCTCAAAATAAGACTTTCAAGAATGTTTAAGTTATATACAAGTACGTACTTGAATAAAAAGGGTAACCCAACAATTTTTTACTAATATAAACCTATATATATTTGATACGTGATTTTTTTTATTAACAGTCGATTTCTATTTCCTATGTCTCATAACAAACAAGTACTTCAGGATAAAATCTCTTAGTATATATAAACAAAATATCTTGTCAAACTTCTTATCTTAATTACAGTATGTAAAAAAAAGTTCTATTTTACAAACAACAAATTAACGTGTGTGTACTTTTTTTTGTCGACAATGTTCTTTTAAAAGGGCATTGATTGAATCCCGTAGGATAAGCTGAGCCACAAAAGAAAATAAAATGTTCATTTGACCGTGGAATTGTGGCTAACACGACGCGTGGCGTAACGTAGCATGTAGGGTAACACTGTTGGGACTGACCTTCGAATTCGGTAAGAAAGTGTCTCCTGCGTTGCCCGTAGGTTGCATTGTCACATTCCATAGTTCTAAAATACAAATAACAAAAAATTTAAATCTTAGAAAAAGTTGACCATAGTTTGTGAAACCATCGTTCAAAATTCTTATTTATCGTTGTTGAATTCTGAAAGCATGTTACATCTTACACCAAAAAAAAAAGGAATGTGAAGTCCACCACCACTAGTACAGGGATACTTGTTTTAAGTCAAATTCACATAAATGTATATTTGGGCTATTTATAAAAGTTACACTAATCGAAGTTAGGTGATACGTATAAACAATTTATTCATCGTTCTAATATTTTGATGTGGAACTTTGATTGATTTTCTAACAATTTTTGTCTTATTAGATTCATAACAGTTTAAACTCTTAACTAATTTTGAAATAGGAATGATATCTGCAGTTGAGATGAATGAGTTCGATTAAACTATTCATAACTCGACGAAACAATTTTTATACCAGTTCGTGTTGGAAAATGTTAACTTATCTTGTTTCATACTATGCTATTGTGTGTGAATTAGTTTACGGCTTCTCAATTGTACGGACGATAGTGGAAAGTTATAAAAGATAAACTGATAAACATCACCAATTGTATATCACTCAGTTAGATTAATGATGATTTTAGGATATTTCATCTAGATAAAATATTTTTTTGGGGTTATTAACAGCTTCTTTGTTTTGTAAGAATTAGAATATGGAGATGATATAGATGAGACTTTTTTAGAGAAAATGAAGAACAAAGTATCTGAATATTGCTTGTATTTCTATATATCTGTTTTGTACATGAGACCATACTTACATAGACAAAGAGGCTAATCAAATTTGTGGTTTTAGTTTTGTAGGAGGAGCTTTAATTTCCTGGTAGAATTTTCTCCAACAAAAAGCTTTTTAGTTTGCTATATTCAGCATATCTAACAATAGCAGACTTCATTTCAACATTTTCACATATTATTTTCTGATTTCTCGTATTTTTAGTCTTTTGGATTTTCTTTTTTTATGTTTCTAGTTTTGATATATATGAATTTTGAGATGACAGAAAATATTAAATCTTCAATAAAAAGAAGACTAAAAAGAATATGAATGTTTGTTTAATGGCAAAACTGTTAAACACATGCATGTATTGTTAGCATTTTTCTATTGTCCACCATTATATATGTTAAGATTTTTAATAAATAGATGTGGAGTTGTAGAAGAACTATTAATCATTTTTTTTTTTACTTTATTTTTAAACTTTTTAGTGGATGCTCTTGTTAATTTTTTCTGTATTAAAGGAGTTTTCTTCTTAAAGTTTGTACACAAACATGGATTACCTCTTATTAAGAATTTTTAATAAAATAATATTTGAGATTCTATCCATATGTCTTTTTGGTTAATTTGGTTCATTTAAAAAATACGTAATAATAAATTTTTCAATGACCAAAACAAATTTTCAACTTAAATAATTGAACTTGTATTTCTGGAAAGTGAAATTTGGTAAGTCAGTCAAAAAAACATATTCAAATGATACTCCACCAGATGTCAATATCCCCCATAATATAAATGTTTTGATTTTACTTATCGAATAGATGGATCTTGGAAAAATGATGATTTTAATAATGGTGTAGATTGTATTCTACAACTACAAAATAGAAAAACCAAATCTTTTAAGCTTTCATGAAAACTATAAAAGGATCTTACCACTACATATTGAACTTCATAGTTTGATATGGTTCTTAGGTGCCTAAAAAGACAGTATTAGAACTCCAATCATTTCATTATTATTTTCGATCAAAAAAAAAATCATTTCATTATTAATTTTCTGGATTTAATAATTACAATTCCAAAAAAATGACTAATCTTCACAGTAGAACTCATTGAATTTAAAGATCTATGTGATATTTTTGAAGACATCAAAATGGTTTTTAAACCAAAAACCAATAATGTACTAATAGATTTTCTAACTCCTAACGTGTACACCAAAAATCTTATATTTTCTTATCTGAATACATTGATGCTATATTGGTTAGATGTCACAAATTCTCTTTTTATAGATTCATATTTTAATACATTCTCCCGTGTCAAATTTTTTTTTTTTTAATAAATGACTATCATTAAAAATAAAGTTATGGTTAACCAATATAAAAATATTTTAATGATGTTGGCAAAAAAAGATATTTTAATGGTTAAATATAAATAACCATATAACCATATATTTGGCTTACAAAATTTTAGTTACTATACAAATGTTAATATTCTTAGATAACTATAAAAATTGTAGATGAACAATGTAATATTTAATTTTTGGAATCCTTAAGTATTAAATTTAAATTAGGTGGCCAAGGGAATTGCCACTGCAGCTTCTCCTATAAATTGCTTTCATTCTCCTTCTCTCTCATACAAACAGCTTTTTTGTTTTTGTTTTGAGATAACATAATAGAATCTGTTGGAATCCAATCTTTTTATTTATTTATTTTCGGTAAGATAAAACCCGGATATTGTTTTTCATTTTAGCTAATAAAACGCAGTCGCTAATATAAACCCTGCCACTTTTACTTCTCTCTCTTCAAGGGTTCTCTGTTTCAGTGCTTCTGACCTTTCTCTCTAGCCCTCTCTGTTACACTGTTTGCTCATGTCTCTCTCGTGTACCTACCTGCTGTGTCTGTGAAATATATATGATCTGACCGAAATTTTGTAATTTTCCCCTCTCATTGATTGCTTTTTCTAATAATCTAGTTTTCAAGACATAAAAACCGTTAGCAAATTGGAGAAGGAGAAGATGAAGTACGTGCTTGTAACAGGAGGTGTTGTAAGTGGATTAGGAAAAGGAATCACAGCGAGCAGTATTGGTGTTCTTCTTCAGTCCTGTGGTCTTCGCGTTACTTGTATCAAAATCGGTATCTTTCTTTCTTTCATTCATTGAGTTCAATTTAATGATAGTTTCCTTACGGAGCACTCAATCTCTTATTTTGACCGATCTCTAGATCCTTATCTGAACTATGATGCTGGAACCATATCCCCTTATGAACATGGCGAGGTGTTTGTCTTAGACGATGGTAGTGAGGTAAATAAGAAACCAACTTGCTTTCCTTCTTCTACCTTTTGGATTTTAAGACTTAACTATGGAAACACCTTTGTTTTATGGGTTTGGACAAAAGGTGGACCTTGATCTCGGAAACTACGAGAGGTTTCTAGGTTCCACATTAACCCGAGATAACAATATCACTTACGGGAAGATTCAGCAGGTTAAGTCCCACATCTCAACTACTGAATGTTTTGTTTCTGTTAGTTAGGATTAATCTGCAACAGCTCACAAAACGTATATTGTTGTCACAGCATGTTATGGATAAAGAGAGGAGAGGAGATTACTTAGGAGCTACTGTTCAGGTAAATGAAAGAAAGTTTCAACATTTCTTTATTTACTTACTTTTTTATAATCTTTGAGATTTAAGTTTTGGTTGGTAATGAATTTTCTAGATTATTCCTCACATCACTGATGCCATAAAAGAATGGGTGGAGAGAGTTGCGATGATTCCTGTAGATGGAAAGGAAGGTCCTCCTGATGTTTGCATCATTGAATTAGGTGGAACTATAGGTAATCAAAACAGAAAAATGAAAACAACAGTGAGGTTTCGCTTTCTTTTATTACTTTGGTTGTAATAGGAACAGAGAAATATATATGTGTTTGCAGGAGATAATGAATCCAGGCCTTTCACTGATGCACTTAGCCAATTATCATACAGTGTAGGTACGAAAAGTTACTTCTATAACATCAAATGTTGATATTTTAAGATATCTAATTGAAACTGCTTCAATGTTGATTGCTGGTTACGTTCAGGACCTGAGAATTTTTGTTTGATCCATGTCACCCTCGTGCCTGTGCTCAGTGTTGTTGGTGAACAGGTATGTATATATATATGCAGAAATGAAGTATGATCATTGTGAAACTTACATCCTCTTTGATCTCTTACATCAGAAAACAAAACCCACTCAGCACAGCATTAGAGATCTACGAGGCTTGGGGTTGACACCCAGTATCATAGCTTGTCGAAGCACAAAGGTTTGTTTATCTTGGTGTCATCTCCTCTGGATTTATTATAAAGCAAAGTCTTATAATTTTATCTTTTTCTGATAGGTACTTGAAGAGAATGTAAAAGCAAAGCTATCTCGATTTTGCTATGTTCCGGTATGATACATTTTGTTTCAGTTGCCCTTGTTGTTTTGTTTACTTGAAATCTCAGGACTTCTCTTTACCTAATCAGCTTCCACACTTATTTTTGTTTTCAGATTCAAAATATCTTCTCTCTCCATGATGTTCACAACATCTGGCACATTCCTTTGTTGCTCAAGGTAACGATTTTTTCAACTACCTGGTTATAGTGACACTATTTCTCTTTCTTCATTATGAACATTATTAAGAAAATCACCGAAGGAAACATTTCTCTTTGTTCCTTGAAACAGGATCAGAAGGCTCATGAAGCAATCTCAAAAGTTCTGAACCTTGCTGGTATTGCTAAAGAACCTTCCTTAGAGAAATGGGCTGCAATGGTGGAAATTAGCGACAATCTACATGTACCGGTAGGTCTCAAACTCCCAAATGAATCGCATAGTGTGTGTGGCCTCTATGTTTCTTTCTTAAGCCACCACGTCAATTTTTTACAGGTGAGAATTGCTGTCGTCGGGAAATATACAGACCTCTCAGACGCCTATCTCTCTGTCTTGAAGGTAAAACTTATACATCTCTTTCTCTCATGGCACGTTCTTCTCTTAGTATGGTTTAATGCTGCCTGATCTCGTTGCTTTTCTGTCAACTTGTTTAGGCCCTCGTGCATGCTTCTGTGGCTTTTGGCAAAAAGCTTGTTGTTGATTTGGTTCCATCTTCTGATCTTGAAAAAACCACAAAGAAAGAGGTAAACAAATCCGGTTAATTGCATTCATTATTTTTTCTCTGTTCTTGAAAGCACAAAAACAGAATTTATGTTTTTTTTGTCAGAACTCATGCGCATACAATGCTGCCTGGAAATTACTGAAGGTTAGTTTAACGTTTTTGAAAATTTCACTGGTTTAATATTTTTGAGAAGGCTTATGAGTCGTGACATTGCGTGTTTCTTCTTGCAGGGGGCGAATGGAGTTCTTCTCCCTGGAGGGTTTGGTGATAGGGGAGTGGAAGGGAAGATTCTTGCAGCAAAGTATGCTCGAGAAAACAATATCCCTTTCCTCGGTATCTGTCTCGGGATGCAGGTCGCTGTCATCGAGTTTGCACGCTCAGTTCTCTGCTTGCCTGATGCAAATAGCACCGAATTTGAACCTGAAACTAAACATCCATGCATCGTTTTCATGCCCGAAGGCTCCACGACTCACATGGGAGGCACAATGCGATTAGGCTCGAGAAGAGCCTATTTCCATGTCAAGGACAGCAAATCAGCGAGACTGTAAGAAACCATCATCGATCCAAAATCACTCAATGAATGCTAGAACATCACTTATGTGAACTCTATTAACTGGTTGTTACAGATATGGGAACAACGTGTTTGTCGATGAGAGGCATCGCCATAGATACGAGGTAATGACATTTGAATACACATTTCTGTTTTTTTTTATAAGTCTGGCCTTTTTCTTGATCTTAACGTACAAGAAACTAACTGCTTTTCTTGCAGGTGAATCCTGATATGGTTGTCTGCCTTGAGAAAGCGGGTCTCTCTTTCGCTGCAAAAGATGAAACTGGCAAACGCATGGAGGTTGGTTTGGTCTCACCGTGATTCTGATTTAAACTCGGTTTTATTACATAATCTTTCTTCTCTATTGGTGGTGTTGCAGATTGTTGAACTTCCAAGCCACCCTTTTTACATCGGTACTCAATTCCATCCTGAGTACAAATCAAGACCGGGGAAAGTATCTCCTTTGTTCTTAGGTCAGAGTTCTTGTCATGATGTCATGATTTCAAGCGAAAGCTCCAAACTTTTTTTTTTGTTTGATCTGTTTCAGATTTCTGAATAAATTACAAATCATGTTTCCAGGACTAATCGCAGCATCATGTGGTGAGCTAGATGCAGTTCTGAATCCAGTCTCCATTCAACAAGACAACCAACATACGGTACTTGGCAAAGGAACAAGGGTTGATCCAAAAATTGGTTTTTGTAATGGAACCAACAAGAAATCTCAGATAACCATTGATCGGATTTTAGGCTCTTAACACCATAGACTTCGATTTTTTTCTTCCTCCCCTCTTTATGATCTTTTTCTCTTTATCTAGGATCTTCTCTGTACAGCTGCAATAAGCTCTAGTCTCAGACTTCATACCCCAATAAGCTCTAGACTTTTTTTTTGGAAGAATCAAGAAACATCTGAAATCGAAGTGTTTTTTCTTGAAAGGGGTGTCATATGGATCATATGTAATGGTAAACCTCTTGTATAGCTTTGGTCCTTGACGCGAGATAAGCTCTCTGACATCTCTGTACAAGTTGTCTATATATATGGTATTTGAATTGTAAAGAAGCATCATCAACCATCTGATAAAAACTTCGAAGGCAAGATTTAAATCAAGTGAAGGCGTCTTTAAATTTTTCTTTTCCATGTGAAGTCAATTATGATACACACGTAAAAAAACCATGAAGATTGATCCAGTGTTGATTCGAGTCATAACAAAGTGTACTATTTGATTGCGTTTAAACTTAGCGGGTAACAAACGGAAAATTTAAGAACTTAGGGTATAGAAGGAAGGAAGATTATTCCTACTTTATTTTAGCGGTTAGAACATCAAACGAACCGAAATAACCGAACCAAACCGAAGTCATTCATCAAAAATCAAACTGAAACTTGAAAATTTTATGCCAAATAAACCGAATCAAACCGAAGTCATTCATCAAAAATCAAACTGAAACTTGAAAATTTTATGCCAAATAAACCGAAACAAACAGAATACGCGGTAATTTATCACAAATGGGTTCCAAATATATGTATTCAAATCCGAACAGAAAAATAAAATAAATCCAAACCGAGTAGAAATTGTAAAAGCAAATCAAACAAACCATATAACTCGGTCCTAGTTCTTCGGGATCTATTTTTCAAAATCCACAAAACCCGAAACCGACAGAAATTACCAACCGAACCGAACCAACAAGGGGGAAGAGGATTACTGATGGCACAAAAAATGTAAATAACAGAAAAGTAGAGGGTGAATATAGTCATTGTCCTAAGAAAGAAAAAAAGGAATCGCAAGGTACCGTGGGCTTGGGACCTTCCGCTGACCCGTTTCAGTTAAAACAGTGTGCGTTTCGTTTGGCGGTTGTTCTCCAACTTCCTCGTCTTCCTACATACTGTACTGTCTCTTCTATCTTCTTCTTTTGTCTCTGTCTGATCTTCTTTATTTTATTACATAAGTTTAGATTTATTTAATTTAATTTTAACTTCTGAATTAGTTGTTCGACAAATCAGGAGATTATAATTCGAAGACACTCATAGGTTTCTTCCATCTCCGAATCTCAACCGATCGTTGGAGGTGAACTCATCTCTTTCCTCTATCTCTCTTCAAAAATCCTTTTATTAGTAACTCATTAATAATTAAATGGATTAATTTTAGTTTCCTTTCTGTTTTTTATTTTTATTTTTTGGATATATATATATTTATTTTCGGGTTGCTTCTCAGAAAAGAAGGTCAATTAATCCCCCATTCGTTATATTTCCCAATTAATCCCATTCGTTTTTTTTTTGGTATTTTTTTATTAATTGTAACTGCCTAATCAATTTTTTATACCTCAACAGAGGAGTAGAGATTCTGAGCTGTGGTTGTGATTGGTATGAAATCTTCAGTTTTTTCTTTCTTTTCCTTTTCTAGCTAGATAATAAATTTCTTAAGCCTATGTATTTGTTGACCCCCTGATTCATTAGTATTTTGGGAATTGGTTTTAGGGTTAGGGTTCTTTGATCCTCTAGTCACTAACATCTTTGTATTTCTCAGTTCTTTATTATAAAGGTCCTCTGGTTTTTGTGGAGTGAAGTGATTTGGTTTTTAATTCAATGGAACCTCTTAGTGTTGCTGCATCAGAATCTCAGATCAAAGAGGTTAGCTTTTGTTCTTCTTTGCTTAGAGGATGATTTCCATCGATGAGTCGCGTGTTATCGATTTGCTTTTGTTGTTTTTTGCTACAGATCTTACTCTGCATCACATACTTCCTTTAACAATATTGAGACTGTAGATTAGGCTTTGCATTATGATTTTGCCCGTTATTGTTACTCCTTTACGTAGTTGGTTTACTAATGTTGATCCTGACTCCTGATTTTACCCGCACTTTGTTTCTCATTCATCGATCAATAGGCGATACTATTGGAGTTAGTTTCCCTTAGCTTTTCTCATGCATAATATTCTCCCTTCTGAATCTTTCTCAGGACAAGGACACTATTGCAGAACCTCCAAATAGTCCGCGTCATCGTAAGGTAACACCATGTCACCGACGAACAGATTCTCAGGACGTAAGCTTGATATTGATCTGATGTAGTCCATAAAGGCTTACAAAAACCCTTTTGTTTGTTTACGTATGATAGGTTCTTGCTAGATGGGATCCGGCTGAAGCGCAGCGGCCAGTCATTGATGAAGCTCCAGTATTCTACCCTTCATTAGAGGTACTAATTATTCTCCTTCTTGTCTTCAGAGGTTTTGATTGATGTTTTGTTCTTCCTTATATTGTTGTACTTTTTTTGGTGTTTAGGAGTTTGAAGATACACTTGCTTACATAGAAAAGATACGTCCATTAGCTGAGTCATTTGGTATCTGTCGTATCATACCACCGTCGGGTTGGTCTCCTCTTTGTCGGCTTAAGGAGAAAAGTATATGGGAGGGCACAAAGTTTCCGACCCGAATTCAGAATGTGGACTTGCTTCAGAACAGAGAACCTATGAAGAAGAAGAAGAAACCTAAGGGAAGAAAACGGAAACGAAGAAGAAACTCAAGAATGGGTTCCTCCAAGAGACGATCTAGCTCTGTCTCTGTCTCTGTCTCTGAATCAGTTTCCTCTCCCGAGACGAATGAAGAAGAGAAATTTGGTTTCAACTCTGGTTCAGATTTCACTCTTGAGGAGTTTGAGAAATACGCTCGATATTTCAAAGACTCTTACTTTGAAAGAAAGGAAGACAATGTTGGAGATACAAAATGGGCTCCATCTGTTGAGGATATCGAAGGAGAATACTGGCGGATAGTTGAGCAACCAACGGACGAAGTCGAGGTCTATTATGGAGCCGATTTGGAGAACCGGGTTCTTGGAAGCGGGTTTTACAAAGGAGTTGAAATGTTGACCGGGAATAGTGATATGGATCAGTACATAGCTTCTGGTTGGAACTTGAATAACTTACCTCGTCTCCCTGGTTCTGTACTCTCCTTTGAGGAGTCTGATATCTCGGGTGTTCTCGTGCCATGGCTGTACGTTGGGATGTGTTTTTCATCATTTTGTTGGGTATAACTCCACTCTCCCTGTCACTGTCAAATCATTTACATTTGCCGATTACACCTAACAATGTTTTGATATATTTTGAAATGGAACAGCATGTGGAGGACCATCACTTATATTCACTGAACTATCATCACTTTGGCGAGCCAAAAGTATGGTACGGAGTTTCTGGAAGCCATGCGCCAGCACTCGAGAAGACGATGAGGAAACATCTACCAGATCTGTTCGATGAACAACCTGATTTACTTCATGGACTGGTTACTCAATTTTCTCCTTCGATTTTAAAAGACGAAGGAGTCCCGGTTTATAGGGTGGTACAGCATTCAGGGGAGTATGTTCTAACATTCCCTAGGGCATATCATGCCGGTTTCAACTGTGGATTCAACTGTGCAGAAGCGGTGAATGTTGCTCCGGTTAACTGGTTATCTCACGGACAGAATGCTGTGGAGCTATACAGTAAAGAGACTCGGAAAACGTCTCTATCTCATGACAAACTTCTCCTTGGAGCAGCTCACGAGGCTGTTAAGTCCCTTTACCAAGGAAGTACGAAGAACTTAAGATGGAAAAGTTTCTGTGGGAAGAATGGAGCTCTTACTAAGGCGATTGAGACTCGGTTACAGATGGAAGAGAGAAGAATCGAGGCTCTTGGAAGCGGTTTCAGGTTGCTAAAGATGGAGAAGGAGTTTGATTTAAACAGCGAAAGGGAGTGCATCTCGTGCTTTTATGACTTGCATCTCTCTGCTTCTGGCTGCAACAAATGCTCTCCCAACGAATACACGTGCACGAAACACGCGGAGGATCTTTGTTTATGTGAAGGGAACGACCGGTTCGTACTTCTTCGTTACAGCATAGATGAGTTAAGGTCATTGGTCAGAGCATTAGAAGGCGAAACAGAGGATCTAAAAACTTGGGCTTTAGAGACTCAAAAGGGAGAATCTAGTCCGGTCATCGTTGAGGAAAAAACAAGTGTAAAGGAAAGTGGTTTTGATCTGAATCTTGACTTTCAATTGGATGAAGAGTTTAATGATTCTTCAGAGACACGCCATGATGCATCCATGATGAACGTGGAGCCTATAAACCTCGGGTACTTGGTTTTTGGAAAGCTCTGGTGTAACAAGCATGCTATATTTCCAAAAGGTGCATCTTCCTAAATCTTTTTTAAGCCTAAAGAAGTTAATTAAATCACGAGTTGAAAGAGCTTAAGCTGATGACGGTTTGTTTTCAGGGTTTAAGAGTCGGGTTAAGTTCTACAACGTGCAAGATCCAATGAGAATAAGCTATTACATCTCTGAGGTTGTAGATGCAGGACTTATGGGTCCACTCTTCAGGGTAAATGCCTTGTACAACGTTCGTGTTACGCTTAAAAATATGAGAATTGCCTTACATTGTTGTTTATCGTTTCAGGTTACTCTGGAAGAATCTCAAGACGAGAGCTTCTCTAATGTCTCAGCTCAGAAATGCTGGGAAATGGTATTGCAGAGAATTAACGAAGAGATAAAAAAGCACAGCAGCCAAGAACAAAATGTTCATACTTTGGAAAGCATCGACGGGTTACAAATGTTCGGTTTTCTCTCCCCGTCTATAATTCAGGTACATATAACAGCTAGGGTTCCCAATCTGGTCTTCAGTTTATGAAATATAACATTATTACACAACTAATCATCTTTATCTCCAGGCCACTGAGGCTCTTGATCCGAACCATCGCCTAGTCGACTATTGGAACCATAAGAATCAGAGGGGTTCGCTGGAAATGAAAGATTGCTTCGTATCAAACTCCTCCCTGAGCTTAACCAGAGGAAAACTTTTTGGGGTCGATTTGAAGTGAACTTGAAGAACAGAAAAAGACAATCGTCAAGAAGGCGAAAGACAATGCTAGATAGACTGCACCAACTTTTTTTGTTTTATTCTTTTTTGTTAGCTGGAGTTGTGTTGGCTGCATGATTTTCATAGATTTCGTTTAGTATATATTCTTTGCTCTGATCAAGCTTCTGAGTTCTGATGAACAAAATTGTAACTATAGTTTTAGAACTTAGAAGCCTTTTTCACTTAGGAGATCTGATTAGTATGAAACTCTGTTTTAGTTGAATCTTAGCATAAGATGTGAAAGTAAGAAAAGATACAGAAACAAATCTCATCTCCAGACAAATCAAAAACTCTGTTTTCGAATATTCATTATTGAAGTCCCGCCTAATGAGTTGGAATGGACCATACCAATTCGGTTTTTTCTTGTTCAACTTTAGAAATAAATTATAGACCTGCTAACCGGAGAAACCAAATCTCTTAATTCAGTAATAAAATAATAATAATTGGCATTGATTGTTAATTGTTTCTTCATATCAATCTCCGTTTTATCGTTATCCGCTATAATCCCAGTATCGTTTTATTCTTATGGATACGGTAGTAGAATCATCTACTAGTCCGTTAGAGAAATAATTTTGATATATATGCATATATATATGTTGAAAGAATTGATTATAAAAAAATTTCAAAAACATTCATTTAAGTTTCATGATCTTTGACTTTTTGAGAATGCAAGAATTGGTGAAAAGTAGGAGGAACACGATTTTCAAAAAAAAAAGAAAAGATTTTTTCACTTTACTATGTAAACTTATTAGTAAGACTTTTTCTTAGAGTTTGGATCAACCATATCAATTAAAATTACCATGTAAAGATGAAAACAACGCATCCAACAGAGCCGTTCACAAATACAATGGGCGCATTCACTTTACTTAGATACATGGACATTTTGACTTCACGCGCACTCGTAAACATCATGGACATCAGGACATGATGAGAGTGGTAAAGAGATAAAGAGAAAGATTTCCGGTGCCAGCTAGGAACTCAAATCGAATTCTTTTATTTATTAGATCAACATTTTTTTACACACTCACACGACATATTTTTATATAACTTTCGTAAAATACTCATGTTTTATATCATCCAGTACGCATGATCATTGTCGATAGTACCACGAGTAGTTTATTGCAACGGGATAACTATCATAATAACGGCGGCGTTAACCTATAGAATCACGGAGGTGGTGGCGTGAGGAACGGCAGGGGAGGAAACCTTACGCCAGGGAAACCGGGGAGAGATGCCGGAGGTGATGATTGTGACGGTAACGGAAACGGGAAACGTGGAACGTTTCCGGGGAACGGAGAAGGTACAAATGGTAACGGGGGAAAAAGTGACGGTAAAGGAGGAACACCGCTGAAGGGCAACCCCGGTGGAAACAGGTTTTTCATTTCATCCGTCGGCTTCGGATCCTTGAGATGGCGGGTTGCGGTTGATCCCGGCGTGAGGTAGAAGATCAGAGTTACGGTTAGGGCTAAAGTGGTTGCTGAAGAAGTCATTGGTTTATGTGTTTTTTTTCCCTATCTATTGCAATAGCGGATGTTTAGCTGGAGTATATATAGGCTTTTTCTTTTTTCACACAACCTAACGAAACTTTTAATTTATTTTAAACATGTAAATGCCAAACATGTATCTGCATATTGTAGATTGCAGTAACTTTCATGGAAAATTAGACCACACACATACACAATTAAATGGTGCCAAATTTATGTACTATTCGAAAATAGGTGGACTGATTTAACCACTACAAATGCATGTATATCGCATGTTGGCTGTTGCATACTTAAATTCCAATAGAAAAAATACGTTTAACATGATAATTGGTTGAAGAAAAAGAGAACATGAAATTGACTAATTAAATAATAAATAGAGAGGCATGCACATGAACATTTGTCCCCCATGCAGCTTGGTTAGAGCTCATTGAATTCGTCTAATTATACCAAAACCGACTGTGTACTTACATATTCACATATTAGTAGTTAACATTCACATTTCACTATCAAATTTATTGCTTTTTGTCATCTGAAATCCTATTTATTCTTTTATAAATTGTTTGTCAAAAATTTCTTCTGACTAGCTGTTTTTAGTTTCTTACAATTTTAAAGCAAAGGTCATTTAGACGAGCAAAAAAATTATAAACACAGCTCTGTTTAACTATTCTTACGTAGCGATTCATCAAAATTGTCTATATAACTACATATATACGGTTGGTGTTAACACTACATTCTTGTGTATTAAGGTTTAAATCTTAAGTTTTCGAGGGTTAAGATTTATGATTTCTACTTTAAGGTTTAGACTCCTATGTCATCTACACAAGTATACCGGATTTTGTTAAGGAGATTTTTATCTTTCCACAAAGAGAGCTCATCAAGGTTGATAAAATCTGCAATATATGTAAAAATAGTGACATTTTGGAGAGCTATCTCTTGTTTTTAAATATGGAATGATGATATGCAAGGAAGACTCACGGGAATATGAAGTGTGTTCAAATAAGGCATTGCTGTGTGATAGAGAAGATGTGTGCCAAGTATAATGAGGATTAAAGAGAACAAGTGTGTGTGTGTGTGTGTGTGAATGTATTAGCCTAAAGGGCATTAGTAAGTGTGAGATTGATGAGACTAAATAAGGACATAAGTATATGTACATAACGAGGCCTAAATTAATGGCGTAAATAACCAGGCCAAAAAGACAAAGCAAAAAGGTCTAGAAGGCATAAACAAGAGTTGCAAATGTTCATGGTTATGTGGTTTGTTAGTCTTACAAGTTGCCTGTAGACAGTAACTATGCACTCACCTATCTTTAGATCTTGTAGGTTGATCTCGCTCGTGACCACACTTAAACTATTGTCTAGAAGGCATGAAGGGCAAGGAACACTGGTTCGGTTTTGGGATTTTGAGTGTTGGTTTTATCTCGGATTTTTCACAAGAACGTAACATAGTCTCGGTTTGAAACGAATTTCAATAAGTTCATTGGATTGTTGTAGATTTCGCCAATTCGGGCAGGTAGGATGTCGCATTTTTTCTTCAAATGCATAGACGACGGTTCTGCTCGGGGACTGGTTCATGTCGAGGACTGAGACTCGTGTCGTTGTCGTCTATGGGGGGAAGGTGAAATCGAGTGGTCAAGACTGTCTGAGGAAGAAGAAAACGTATATATTTGTAAGAATTTACAACCCAAAGCTAGCAGCATTACAAAACATATTCTGAATCCCATTCTTCTATAGCTTTCCATGCGTCCGCAATGTGTTAGTTTTCTTCCGCTTCTATAATCATGTCTATTGGCTCTGTGCTTAAAAGCAGATTTGCAGTAACAATCTCAATCTGCGAGAATTCCAGTAGATGGAAGGATCAGAGAGAGTGACACACATGTAGCCGTCAAGCTTTTAACTCGTAAACGAACCAATAATCTACATTCGGAGATGTAATAATTTAAAGAAGCTAAACCTGCTCATGAATTGGGGAGAAGCCGACCATTGTACATCTTGTCGAGTAGCTCACGAGCACCAGGCCTTCTAAGAAGGCCTTTGTTGTTTGGTAAACCTGTACCCAAACAGACCGGGCAAACAAGCTTGCCTCGACCTGTTTGCAAATAGAAGCCACCAAATTAATCAGGTAAACCCGTCGTTTCACACTTTACTAAACTAGAGAAATATTAGGAAAGAGACAAACCGTAACAGTTTGGACATTCTGTGAACTCATATACATCTTTAGCACGTTTTCGGTTGAGAGCTTTCCATTTTCCTGTACCGCCACACATATCACCTAAATCATATAAACGACACGCACATTAGAACCATATATATATATATATGATCAATATTAAGCTCATGGGGATTTTTTGCAGCATATCAAATGGAAAGAGAGAATCATCATGACCTTTAACATAGCAAGATGTCACCTCACGTGTTCACGAAACAGAGTAATCACATAGCTATAATGGTTTACTAAGGTGAACATGTTTGTTTCACTTTTCTCGTTTGAACGTCACAAATTGGTGCACCAAATGCCATCATTTCTAATGAAACACAAGGCAAATAATCGTACTACCTACTACTATACAAATATACGTTCAAGGATATGTTTGTGTATCAGACTCCCAGAGAAGAAACTAAACTTGAGAAGAAAAAAAAAAGTAAAACAAACAAGTGTCACTTACAAAGAACAGCACCAATGCCCTGACAGTTACGGCAAACTCCTGGTTTCTTGTCTAAGGCGGCTGCACTTTGTACAGAGACAAAGGTATAAGCATTGCTAATTAAAGCTGGAGATAAGCACACACATGTCATCCACTTTCTCCGTGACATCGATTTCTGATCCCCCTGCAGCCAAGAACAGAAGCCAGCTAAGACTCTTGAGATTGTTTCTTAGCAAAATGTAATGTAAAGCACTTGCATACACAACTATAGATTCTCAACTACAGTGAAGAGTAACATTCAAAGACACACACTAGTGATGATTTACCAATTTGAAGCAGAACTAAAGACTAAGACTTTGGACATTTGCTTAGCATTAAAAGAAGCCAATAGCGTAGCTCGTTAACTAGAGATGTGAACAAAACCAACTAGCTGATGGTAAGGTTAGCTAACTGTAGTCACCAAAGTAAACAATAATAACAGAGGTACACTTGTTTATTTGCTTATCGTTACTGAATCAGAGCAACTTAAACAAACTAAAAATGTTCACGTTAAGAAAGGTCACAAAAAAAGCTTGTAACTTTTGAATCTCCGAATAGTGTGGTTAGCTACCAAAAGGAAGAATCGAAACAAGTCAATTGGAAACTTTTGCAGCTGACACACAAAAAGCTTTGGAAGACGAAGAGAAAGATACGAACTTTTTTTAATAAAAGTGAACTGAACATTCAAATTCCTGAACCATGGATGCAAATAACTCAAACTTGGCAGAAAATCAATAAGGAAAGGATAATTCTTTTTGTTCTCAGACTCAAAGTGATAATCAACATCAGGAGACAGAGTAACCAACAACAATTGATGTAATAGTTAACCTGGGTTTTGTTGGTAGGCTCCGAGGAAGAATCCAAATCGTTCGAATCGAAGCTCTGATTCTCCGGGCATGATTTCGCCTGAACACGAACTAGATTCCGGTTTGGTGAGGCTAAATGAAACACGAGTGACGAGTGTCAACAAAATCGGGATAAGAAAGAGGAAATGATATCATCAACAATGTCGAAATTGAATTTGAGAGATAACAAAGAAAGAAGAAGAAGAGAGAGGATGTTACAGATGAGCGGAGAAGCAGTATGAAGACGCGAAGGGAGTGCAAAGAGATGAGATGAAGCCGCCATTTTCTGTCTGCGGTCATAATTTTACTTGCGGACCAGACCCAACTCTCTTATACTACTTTTGTTTTTAGATATTATTTTCATGCCTTTTTATTTGCTCTCCGGTAACATATTTTTTTGGTGAAATGCTATTAGGGAAAAATATTGACCACAATATTCTATTACACTTTTGTGGAAATTCTCCTTTTTCTTTTTTATTGTGAATCTGAAATATTATTAATCAAGTTGAAATATATGGGTAGTTCTCTAGAATGTATAAGCCAACTGAATACAATAAGCACAATTTGAAACCAAGACCTGCAACTAATACTTACATGACTATCCGAGTTAAAAGGAGTATTTCTCAAACACCTAAAAAATCAACTGATAGTTACTAAACTAAAGACATATCAAAAGAACATAACAAAAGATCCCTTTAACACTTGAGGTTTGCGATCATATTGTTAATAATCCAAAATGGTGGCCGAGAAAACGATTTGACCGATCCAAATGGATCTAACCCAACCCATAACACATTCAGATTTTTGGCAGAGAGAAATTGAAAATAGTCTAACCAGTGGGGACGAAATATGCATTTTCTTAGCTTCTTCATTTCTACGTTTAATTATTTCAAGCTCCTCTTTGATCTCATCGACCTTAGTCAGCACCAGAACTTCCAGCTTGAACTCACGCTATGCCATATAAGTCATACATTAGCCTCTCAGTTTCATCCAAAAATATCTTGTATGCTTCAGTTTCACCCAAGTTCTCTTCAGCAACCTCTTTCATCTGACCAGAATTTCGAAATCAGCCCACGAAAGACGAAACAGCTATGCTTTTTCATAAATTAGCAAAACTGATACCAACAATACACAAAGACACTTCTCAAAGAGTAGAATCAATATAATCAAAACTGACTAAAACAAAAGAATCAATTTAATTTGTATTGAAACTTTTTTTTTTTTGATTTTTTATAAAACGAAAAACTATAAAATAAAAATACATAGTTCTTGGAAACTGAAAGTTATGACGAAAAAGATGGTTATATATCAAAATATACGTAACGAAAAGTTATAGTTATGATAGAAAGATGTAAACTGTCCATGTTGGTGACCAAAAAAAAAAAAAAACTCTCCATGTTATTGTTATAATTAAATTAGATAAACCACATTTTTTTTTTCATAAAAGTTGTGGACCTTGTGGTATAATAAGAGCTTGGTCAACTGGTAGGAAAGTGTTGGCCATAGAGTGAAATCCACGTAGAAACTTTAGCCGACATGTCAGCACACCGAGTTTGGCGGGAGTCACAGCTGCCGGAGCTCCCGCGTTCCAATCACCGCGTCGCTTATTATGTCTGTTGCAATCTCATTCGCTCCCTTTTTTGTTTTTATCAAAAGTCTCAATAAAGTACTCATTTTTATAATCCCATTTAACTTATAGATCTTCTCTCTCTCTCTCTCTCTCTCTCTCTCTCTCTCTCTCATATCTCTCGTCTCGTGTCCCCTTCGCCCGCTTTCACCGTAAAGGCGCCTCTACTACTAGACCACTCTACTCGCTCTCCTCATTTATACGCCTCTCTCTCTCTCCTTCTCCACTCGAAGATTAAGTTCGCATCTTTCTTACTAGAAGAGAGAAAGTTCAAGTCTTTATCGCTCTCTCTCTCTCTATCAGGTACGTACGTCTCTCTTTCTCTGTTGTGCGTCTGATTGATAATGGCGTTTCTGATTGGTTTTAAAGTTGTGAGTAAACAACCCTTTACGCTTGCTTGTTCTTCCGTTTCTACTTCTGGTCAAGTCTAAATTCTACAATATTGCTTCCTGATGAAAAACTCGGATGTTTAGGCTGAAATTTCGCTGTCGGTGTGACTATATGCATTTTTGTTTTTATTTTTTTTTTTAAATAATTATTCTGCATTGTCATATTTAATGACCGACATGTTCCCACCCATTTTGAGTTACCTCTGTGGTTAACAAACAAAAATAGTTTTATGGGAAGTTCGAATCTCCCGAGAGTTTTATTAAAACATTCGAGTTCTTATTTTCTTACAGCTGAACTGAACCAGTCCGTGTGCTTCCAGAATCAAAATGCTGAATCTTGGTAGACCAAGAATCCAAGGGAGGAACAGATCCATGTCTTTTGAAGGTGAGATGTACACACTGGATTAATGCTTTCGTACTTTTAAAGTAGAAAATCTGGTAGCTTATCTTGCTTTCCTGTCTAAAAGTAGACATCAGTGGTTGGTAAGTTGACTGAGTTGTTAGTTCCAAAATCAAAAACTTTTGTTGTGTTTCTAATTTGGATTGAAAATTAACTCATCTTGGTGATTTTTTGGAGTGTAGGACTAGATTATGCGGATCAGAAGAAGAACAACAATTACATGGGGAAGATTGTTTTGGCTATTTCCCTTACAGCAGTGTGCATTTTATTGCTCAAGCAATCCCCAACTTTCGATATCCCGAGCGTGGTATTACTTCTTATAATGTTCTTGGTACGATTTATCATTTCTGTGGTAGTAAATGTTCTGAGTGGTTGTATGTTTTCTCCATCTTTCAGTTTTCTCAGCATGAACCCGGAGTTACTCACGTTCTAGTCACTGGTGGTGCTGGATATATCGGCTCACATGCAGCTTTACGCCTTCTAAGAGATTCATACCGTGTAACCATTGTGGTATATATCTTCATTGGCTTACATAAATCTATGCTCTTGTGCTCAGTGTTTCATCTGTCTTCAACTTCTCCTGTTGTATCTAAGTAAAAAGTGAATCTATTGTGTTTATGGCAGGACAATCTATCACGTGGCAACCTCGGTGCAGTCAAGATTTTGCAGGAGTTGTTTCCGGAACCTGGAAGGCTTCAATTCATTTATGCTGATCTCGGAGATGCAAATGCTGTATCCTTCGATTGTAATTCTAGACATAAGACTCGGAAAACGAATAGCAAACTTCTTTTGTTTTCTTAACAAGATATTTTCAGGTTAACAGAATATTTTCAGAGAACGCATTTGACGCTGTGATGCATTTCGCCGCTGTTGCTTATGTTGGGGAAAGCACACAATTTCCTCTCAAGTGAGCTTTTTTTGTTTCTCTTGAAAATATTTGACATTTACTGTCAAATTGATGTGAAGCTCATATAGTAGTTGGTCTTATGTCATTTGCAGGTATTACCACAACATCACATCGAACACATTGGTAGTTCTAGAGACGATGGCAGCTCATGGTGTGAAAACTTTTATATATTCAAGCACATGTGCTACTTATGGAGAGCCTGAGAAGATGCCAATAACGGAGGAAACTCCTCAGGTCCCAATTAATCCATACGGAAAGGCTAAGAAGATGGCAGAAGATATCATCTTGGATTTCTCCAAAAATTCTAATATGGCGGTTATGATCCTGAGGTTGGTGGTTGATTCTTTGTTGTGTGTGTGTGTTTGTGTGTGTGTGTAGCCTTTGTGCTTTTTTTCTCTTCCCCTGAAGCTGACTTTCTTCTTTAAATCGGTTTTTTTCAGATATTTTAATGTGATTGGGTCTGATCCTGAGGGCAGACTGGGTGAAGCTCCAAGACCTGAGCTCAGAGAGCATGGACGGATCTCTGGGGCTTGCTTTG
Source organism: Sisymbrium altissimum (assembly GCA_900406495.1). Classification (NCBI taxonomy): domain Eukaryota; kingdom Viridiplantae; phylum Streptophyta; class Magnoliopsida; order Brassicales; family Brassicaceae; genus Sisymbrium; species Sisymbrium altissimum. The sequence goes on along the minus strand of OVBI01000517.1, from coordinate 34,110 downwards.
ATGCTGCACGAGGCATCATTCCCGGACTGCAGGTAATTATCGCGCCCTTTGCTTTGTATCATCAGTTTCATCACATACCAATCTTTGTTGATGTTTTTCTTGTTTTTATCCGCAGATCAAAGGAACAGACTACAAGACCCTTGATGGGACTTGCGTACGTGATTACATCGATGTCACAGACTTGGTTGATGCTCATGTTAAAGCTCTTGAAAAGGCGAAACCCCGCAATGTTGGAATCTTTAATGTTGGTACCGGGAAAGGTATGCAAATCGATTCTTGGCAAAGATTTGAGGAAAATGAAAGTGAATGGATTTTGAAGAATGTGGTCTTCTTCTTTTTTTGTTGTGTGAGCAGGTAGCTCTGTGAAGGAGTTTGTGGAAGCGTGCAAAAAGGCGACAGGGGTTGATATAAAAGTGGATTACTTGGAAAGAAGAGCAGGAGATTACGCAGAGGTTTACAGCGATCCAAGCAAGATTAGAGATGAGCTGAATTGGACAGCTAAGCATACAAATCTTCAAGAGAGTTTGGAGACAGCATGGAGATGGCAAAAGCTTCATCGCGATGGCTATGAATCTTCTTCTTCACTGGTCTCTGCATACTGACCTTTTTATATTGGTCTGTGATGATGATTTCTCTTCTAGGACTCCTTCACTGGTAGACGATAGCTAGAGATTAGAGTCTTGCTTCTAGATGGTAATGAAGGGAGTAGAAGATGATGTGTTCTTACTTATAATTAGTATTAATCAATATATAGAGATTATATATGAGATTTTGTATTGATTAATAATGGCTTTAGGTTAATTCTAGGAAGCAGCAATTTATTCAATGTTTCCACCTGTTCGTAATGTTTACCTCTCAAATATATTATTGTGGTTGAGGAGGTTGATCAAAATCCTGTGACGGCAGACGACAATACGGCATATTGGTGTAGAAGTAAAAAATCATTGTTTGGAAATTTGAAGTGTTCTTCCCAAGTCTGAAGCTCTTGTTTTGTTTTAGTCGATGATGATTATTCGAATTTAGATTCAAACCACTGTTCATCAGGCTTTTATGAAATTTAAGTTATTGTGTGAATCGTGTTCCTATTTCGGTTTGGCTACACGATATGGCTAGGTTAAGTTTGAGAGTGTGAAAGGTGGAGTATTATATTTAGAAGTAAATGAGATTGTAAATGTAACAATACCCAATGGCAATATCTGGTTCATATACGAATATCAAAAAGACAAAGGCATATGGTTGTTCTGGTGGATTTTACCAACCCGGGAAAATATGTGGCAAAGCAAACCGATTCTGCACACGTCTTTTAGCTTTGAACCATGGAAGGGTCTTCAGGCGACCGATTGAACCGCTCTCTCGAAGTTATCTTCGGCTGATGATACACGCCTTACAAGCACATGCTCTGGGTGTGATAGTTTCAGCTGGCTGTAAAAAAGATAGGAGATGCATAAATGGACCCAATAAGTGACATTAACCAATGTTTTATAAGGATTTAGGGTACCATTACTCTCAAGTCTCAACTAACTATTCCAAGTAGTGTGATGAATTTTTTACCTCAAGTAACGTGAAGATGATTTGCCAACATGAAGACTGCAGACGACAAGGTTTGCAAGAGTTTCTGGGTCTTTAGCATCCTGCAATCATCACAAACTAATTTTTCACACTTGCCTATATACAGAAAAGCCGGGAAAACGAGTGCAGTGTGAGAAGTCAAGCAATATCTACAGTTACATATGATTACCATGAATGACACAAGCCTAACTAATTTTAGTTACCTTGTTGAGTGCCTCAAGCAGTAGCGTTTCAGCTTCGTCAAAGTTACCCATTTGCATACAGCAAACTGCTTTGCCATTCAAGATCAAGCATGTCATGGGGTACTTCTCACAGAAATCCTGGAAAATGAGATAAGCTTCCAGTATCTTCGAGCCACCCTGAAATCACAGAAACTCTTAGTATAAAAAAGTAAAAGTGGACTCTTTATAGAAGAAGCGAAAAAACAGAAAGAAAAAAAAAGAATATTTCTTCGCATTATACCACAGCGAGGTTCAACCAGGCGGTAGCAAGTTGAGTGAGAGTGTGGTCTTCGTCATATTGTTGCATGACATGAAGCTGCCTCTCAGCATAATCTGATCTGTGCATCTTAATGAAAATCTGGACATTCAATGCATGCCTAAAAAATGCAAGGGAAATGAACAATCTATAAGCATAGGGAAAACATAACCATCACGAAATACNCAAAAAAAAAAAAAAAAAAAAAAAAAATGCTTACAGATCCATAGTTCCTCCAGCATGAGTGTGCTTGAGAGCTTCACTATAATCTTCCTCATGCATGAAAATAATACCAGCAATCAACCGCAAAGTAGCATTGTTTCCTACTGTAGAATCTGCCAACCATTCCCTCAAGCTTGAAATGGTTGATTCCTGACCAACAATCACTCTTGAAGTAAGTGCGAAGCTAAGAAGAGTACATATAATCTTAAGAGTTAAAAACAAAATCTGCAAAATCTATTGGAGAAGCAATCAAACTCCGCAACACTGGTTTAAAGATGACGATAACGAAGAAATATAGACTTCTTCTGATCACTAAAATTCAACAGCCATTCAACAGTCAAAACTAAAATCTCTAAGCAAACCACATTCAGAGATTCTACTATATATACATTTTCCGGAACACAAAATCAAAGCCGAGCGTTTCGAGAGATATTTCCGAATCACCTTATTTGCAGGACTCGATAGATACATAGCGAGGAGTTTGACTGCCTGTAGTGGAGTAGCTGCGGCATCATCGATCTCACTGATGACAAGCTTTACAATACACACCAAATTTCGAAGAACAGATCAGAACAAAAACGAAAATCCAATCTAAAAAAGAAGCAAGACATCATCGAGATCGGTATAGAGAGGAGGAGGAGGAGGTAGAGAAACCTGATAGCTACCGAGGGCAATGTAAGAGCGGAAGACGAGGCAGTCGCGTTCCACGGCATCCTCCGGCGAGAGGTTAGGGATGTCGCTGGTGTTGATCGCCGTTTGATAAGCTCCCAAATAATAATTGTTTCTCAGGTTGAAGAGGTGATCTGGTCCTCCTGCTCCCATGCCTGCCATTGCTTCTTCTTCCTCTTTAGATCTCACAGTCACAGATCCGCGTTTCTACTTCCTTAACGAACCAACAGAAACTGAGAATGAGAGAAAAATTATAACAAACTCAAGTGTAAACGGTTTAATAACATTTTAACCCCCTTACATTTATAAATCTTATGCATAACCACCTCGTTTCTTTTGAATTTTACAAATCAATACCATATCTTTGATTTGGGCCTCACGGGGGGAAAATAACGAATCAGGTTCTATAACTCATTGGGCCTATATTGCAGTGATATTTGGACTGTTTATATTTTTTGTCGATCAGGAACTCGTTTTAGCAATTAACAAGTCAGTTTTTTTTTTTTTTTTGTCATCTAACAAGTCAGTTTTTAGTTTTTAGTTTTAAGTTTTAACTTTTAAGCATAAGACCATCTTTGGTTGTTAAATTCAATAAGCTCTATCTTAAATTTTAACACTTTACATCATTTTCTTTTTTTTTCTATTTAATCATTCAATATCTAATTCAATTTTAACATTTACAATGGTCTTATTTAATAAAATTCAATATCCTATCATACTATTTATATTTCATATTTTTTACCTTATTTTATAATTTATAATTAAAATAATTTAAATTATCATTATATTAGAAGAGTTATTAGTGTAATCTATTTTACTAAAAAATTAAAGTAAATAAGAGTTTATTAAAAATAATTGAGAAAACTGTATTAAATAATATGTATTCAAATTAAATAAATTAAATCTCTATTCATAAAACGTAAAAATAATAAATTGAGTATAAAAAAATTAGAAAATAAATTTAGTTTACAAAATAAATAATTTTAAATAGTTAAAATAAAAAATATTAAAAAATAGTATTTCTATAATGCACCACATGGCACTGGCAATCCCACTTTTTACTGATTCAGTTAGTTGAATTTTTTCAACTCCAATTAATCCACATTCACAAATGTCATTTTTCAACATTCTCATTGAATGAGTTAAACTCTTGAATTATTTTTTCAACAAGCCTATTATAAATAGTTTAAGTGTACTACAGTCGGTTCAACGAGCTATGTTCAAACAAATTTTAAATGTATTACGAGTTTAGTATATATAGCTAAATTTACTTAAATAAAAAAATAAATAAGAGGGTGACGATTGTTTTTTCTATCGACTTGGGGAGCACTTAAAGGGCATGGTCGATTTTACGTAAAGTCTCTATTCATTTCACATGTGCTAAAGCCCACGTGCTACACAACCCAATAACATCAATCACAGAAATATATTTGGACCTCTTAGTTATGTACTTATGTTAAGTGACGATTTTGTAATTCTCAATGTAATGGTTTAGGTTTGCAGTTGTATTAAAATAATATAAGATGATGATGTGTTACGAACTTACTGTCATCATATATTTAGTTATATCCACCTTTTAGATGTAACAGAATTGTATCTAGTTGGAGTAGGCTCCTTCAGTTTGCTTCTAACTTCATGAAAAAAAAATTTTAATTAATACAATACGTTTTTATATATGTTTTTAAATCCCTAGCTATACGTATTGCTTCTAGCTTAGGATTATATTAGTAACTATGAATTTTTGTAAAATTTTAAATGTTGGAAGTTACAGAATATAATTGGTGATTTTTTAAATAAAAATAATACTAATAATTTTGGGGAGAATTTGGTGAATAACCAAAAAAAATATTAGGTTTTTAAAAATAGAGTAAAGTAAGATAGGAAGAAAGATAAAATGATTAATTTTTAACTTTTGGTTTTTTTTATAAAGTGCAAATCCCTTGATCTTAACTGCTTAAATGCAAAATATTAAATCATAGAAAATGATTAAAATTAAAATGTTATACTAAAACCTTACAAAGTACTTGTGTAAAATGTATGTACTAAAATATTTGATATAATAAATTGATTAATGAAAAACACATAAAATGAGATTTCAAAATACTTACTTTTTAGTTAAAAAAAAATACTTATTTTCACATTTTTAACCAATAACATTTATTATTTATTTTTACGTTAGATTATTTCAGTTTTTTTTGTTTATGAAAATACTGACTTAACCTTTTTCACGTTTAATAAAATGTTATTTTATAAGTGGAAAAACATAGATTTTGAATAGTAAAATTCACATTAAAAGAAATATAATATACAAATAGTTTTTTTTTCATCTACAATTGCATATTTTTGGATTTAAATGTTAATGATAATTTATTTTACAAACTGGTCACAAATATAATTCAAAATACACTCATCTGTGGTGGTATACGCCATATATACAGTTGTATTGGATTTACTATTAGAAATCTAAGATCAAAAGTTCACTAAAAATTCACGTTTAATTTTAGCGTATGCAGTTAGCCAGTTACTGCGTGAGTCACTTAGACTTTAGCCTGGATATTTCACTCGTGGTTGACTTGCAAAAAACTCACTCCCAACAAATCTGCTCACCTCCAGAATTAGTCAAGTAGTTTGGTAAAATCTAGCCAATGCGAAATCCTATATATAGGTATGAAACACATAAATTGTTTTGCAAATTTTACATAACATATGCTTATAAAATAAATCATATTTTTCAAATGCCGATTTTAAACACTGGTTGTATTGTATCTAAACAACGTTTCTGATATATATAAAACACATGTTTTCGTGGTTACCAATCAAATTCTATGTTTATCTTTCTTTGTCAATAATTCCTTTTTTCAATAGTATTATTATTATTGAATCCTTTCAACATGCGTCACCGTAGAACGAGCGAGGCATGACTTATTTTGTTTTTACTTATCGCACCGTCTGGTCTACTTATTGTAATAAACAATATATAAGTCTCTGTCATTTCATAATAAATGGATTTGCTTGCCCCTATCGACGAGAGCCTGTTTCATATGGGTCGTGGGTTGTTTTATATATCATTGGAGAAAATATCTGGTGATCAAAAAAAAAAAAAAAAGAGGAGAAAATATCTAGCGAGAGCAAAGGGTCGGGAAGTGAGAAAACTACGTATCCAAACAAAAGATTGTTAAAAACAAAACAAAAGTTGACATGCTTCATGCATATGGAAAATGAAATGTACCTGAATTAAAATAAAAGAAATGACGACAAAAAGGAAGTTCATGAAACTATGGACTGTGGTAGTCTGGTTATATACCTACATGATTGGTGATAGTTAAAGTCTTAAAGAAACTTAAGGAGGAAAATATTCCCCCAAAAACGAAATTAACATTTACATTCTTAACTAATAATATCCGAAAAACTAAGAAATGCCTAGATTTGGAATGTGAATAAATTGGTCGGCTTCATGACAAACACTTCGATCCACGTTCGTGCTCGTCACTACTATTTTCTATCCCATCTTGCTCCTCGTTTTTGTTTTCTTCTAACATTATAACTTTCCTATATATCGATTCAAATCGCATATATTGAACATTTGTCATATATTGTGATGTTATCAATCAAACCAGACTACCAGATTGGAAAAATTAGAGATCATTCACCTTAATTAGCTAATTCGTTACCCGCAGACATCAATATTATAATTATTATATTTTACTATTTTCGGATTTTTACAAAAGATATATATATATATATATATATATATAAAATATCATTGTTAATTAATTAAGTATTAACAAATGCTAGTGTTGCTAAATATATAAGTCTATCGAATATATCACGTACTTATTGGACCTTATATATACTATTCTTAACATTGAATGATTAAGAGGGACTTCTCTTTTCTCTTCTCTTCTTCTTTCTTTTTTTTTGACATCGAGAGGAACTTATATTACATGTGCGGAGATTAGCACACATATAATTTTTTTCTCAACTTACAATTCTTTCCTCTACATATATATTCAAAATTGGTATCTTTTATTATAGATATCTTAAACCGCTGAGAATTGCGTTAATTTATTTTGACCAATACAATTCTAGCAGCTAGTTTGAAATCAACAGAATAAAATGTGTGTTGTCAACCACCTAGCCAACAAAAAATAAGCAAGTAGGTGATATGTAGTATATGGGCATCAATTCCGATATAATAACTATGAAATTTTAGATTATAAATAATAATTAGTTTAGTTATGTCCAACATGCATACGAACACATGCTAATACCATGTGAGGAATTTATTACCCATGATACAACTCTCATTCTTTAGTTTATTTATAATAGGTATCATACATGGGAGTTCATATATATGCGATCCACCCAAAAAACCCTATGTTATTAAAAACAAATTGGTGTAAATAGTATAAAGATATATGTAAAAATTAGTATAAAAATAGTTGGCGACAATATGGCAAATCTAGAATGAGATAACGGGAAACGTATAATTAGTTGGCACCAATATTAAATCAATCTACAGCCTAACCTATACATACCAACAGAGTTTTTTATTTCTTTTTTGAAGAACCAACTGAGATTTGTGTCAATTCTAAATTATGTGCTCATATATATACATATATATGTATCGTATAAGAGTCGTTCTCTTACCATTTTTGCCCATTTACATAATCAAACGCTAAGAACATTATTATTGGAAACTCTTTACTATAGTCTCTTATAAAAAAAAATAACATAAAATATTATATATAATTTTTTTATATAGAGATTTTCTCTAAATAAAGAAATTATATACGAATATTTTATATTGCTCTTTTTGTATAAGATATCATGGTAAACAACCCACAATAATAATGCTTTTAATGATGTAAACAATCATTTTATATCATAGCTTCAAAAACAAACTTCTAATCCTTTTATCCTCCTATTAAAAACCCTTACGGATGATTAGATAATTTTGACTCGTTCTGGATGATCTTATGAGACTCGGAAACATCCATGGAAGTGAACGAATTTAGTCGGAAATTTTGGAAAGGTGGCCATATATATGTGGAGGAGCGAACGAAGAGGAGTTAGTCTGGTGTATATATAGAGAAGGGGAGTCAGAGAGTGACAAGAAGTGGAGGAGTTAACGCGAGGAATGAAGTTTTCCGATGGTATTAATTAGTTAACTTAGCTAGGTTTTATATTATATAAGTGGCATACATGTTATGTGATTATGCATCCATGCAAAATAATATACGCATCCACGCACTGATCACCACTAATCCAAGATTCTTATCTAATCTTTACCATTCCAATTGATTTACTCTTTTGGTTTTTTTTTTTTTTGTCTATCACTCTTTTAGTTTTCTTAATAATCATAATTCAGTCTATACACACGACTTGCCGAAAACCTTGAATTTTACGGGAACAATTTTAAAGATTATGTTACCAATCATTATATTGACCCAATCAAGACTTCATATTTATATACACTACCTTTCAATATTTTGGGAATTTCTAAAATGATCTCCGTACGACTTTTTAAACTATAGAAAATTCACTATTTTCCGATAAACTTACAAAATTTCATGAAAAGATACTTACTTACCTGCGTGGAATTTCATCACAAGTCACTTTTAATTATTTTAGCACCTAATCATTCAATAATACATAATTACTATTATACTTTTTGTCACACTAACTTGTTAGATTTTAAGGTAGTGAAATATATAAATTAAAGTTTGTCGTTTACGTACATATTCTGAGTCAGAATTTCTGACATAACGAATTCCTCGACGTCTTTCGTCTTTCCCGGTGTAATTATATGACAGCTAATGATTTTTTTATAACCTTCTGCATAAAAACGCATCCAGAATTTTGATTTAAAAAGTGGTTTAGTTATCGGACATATCACATATATAATGATTAAAACTGTTTTATTTTCTTTTTTTTGTTGTTACTTTTAATTACGAAATGACCACTTAAACGACAAGTCAACCACCGTCGACTTGAACGATGACTTTTTTTGGGTCACAAAACTAGGACAATATTCAATATCAGCTTCGGCTAAATTTGTTTGACGTTATATAATATTAGCTGAAGTCTGAAGATCGAAGTCTATACACTAGATATCTAAGATAAAGGAAACAAAGAAGAATATAAAATGAATTCGGCCGTAAATTAGCATATAAATCTCCCCATAACACAGTTGCAGTCTTGCAGATAATATTTCCATAAAAGAAATTCTTGTACCATTCACTTTTTATAAGGAAAAAATCATGTAACTAATTCGAACAACAACAAATTAATATAGATCACAGACAAATAAAGAAAAAAACTTATGTAACTAATTCGGATAACAATAAATTAATATAGATCACAGACAAACAAAAATTTTGGGTATTCAAGGCAATTGCAAAATGTATTTTAGAGTGTTTACGTGTCCCAGTGGCATTGGATGATGAGGAAACGTACTCCGAGAAATGCGGCTGTTTGCCGATCTCTTTACTTCCCAATCACTTGTTTTGTTTTTTCACAAGTGCAGCATCTCATTATGCCCTTCACATAATACTATTATTATTTTATATATATATATATATGATGTATATCTACTATTACTTTTTTTTTTTTTGTCAATCCACATTCATTGATAAAGCCCAACAGGGCATTACAAGGTGAGCTAAATAAAAGGCCCATTAACAATTCACACTTATCGTTACAATCAAAATTAAAGATAAGGAAAAT